>JANHAO010020213.1:0-12934 GCA_026873985.1 Saraca asoca | reverse complement strand
GTTCAGATGAAATAAGGCCTTGAGCCTCGGTGTCCAGTTTATAGAGGAAACTCTGCCGAATTTTCGGCAGGAATAACAGAAAATTTAAGGTCAAAATGTACAGTTAGGCTTGTATGAGGTCTCCTACGGGCGATCTTCTACGCCGGTCACGGACCTGGGTTTGGGTCGTGACAGAAAAGGTGAAGAAAGAAATGATTTATAGATGAAGGGAAAGGGAATGGAGTCAAAATCTAGCAAAAAGAATAAAGAGTGAGAAGATTTAATGTTATATTTGTATTTAAATTTATCTATGTAGCTTTAATAAGATAAAGAACATTTTGTTCATATTTGAAAAGAGTGAGAAGGATGAGGGTTTTGAATAAGGGGAGAGAGGTTGTTGTTTGAGTAAAAATGGAGGAAAATGTGTTTGTTCTAAAAATATATATGAAATAATAATATAAATAATAAACAAATAATAAAAAAAGGAGAACATGAGGGACAACATAAGCATAGTGAATGTGCTTGTGCCATCCCATATATACTTCCTTTCAAAGTAGGGGTAGCATAAGCATAGTAAATGTGCTAGTGTTGTCCCATTATCTATTACTTCTTTTTTTTTTTTTATGAATTTAAAGAAGGGGCACACTTGTGCTATCCAATCAACCTATCATCATTTACCTTTTTATTCCTGATTGTGTTATTATATAAGTCTTTAGCCCATATTATGCTATTGTATATTATTTTGAGCCTAATAATATGTATTGCTCATCTGTTTATTCATACATTCATTATATTTGTTTTAGTTTTTATAAATATTAGTATTCATATTAATGTATAATATCCTATGAAGGAATAAACTAAAAAGGATTAAAGTTTTGGACTATTTTAGTTGTTCTTAACTTGAGAGATATTTTTAAAGTTAAATTATGCAAGCCATTAAAACTTTATAAAAAAAACTCAATATCTTTATATACTAAATCATTATGTATAAGTTATCTATATATATAGCTATATATCATACTGTTTCATGTCATTGTATGTCCATGCATATTTTTAGTCCAAATCGCATCTCCAAGTGCACCTTTAGTCTTAAAAAAAATTAATAATAGACATTTGCAATTAAAGAACAAAAAGGAAAATCAAATTGCAAGTGTAATAAATATAATTTACAATATTCTGGAGGCAATTATTTTATTTACTTAGTTTTTTTGCTTAAATTTAACCATGAAGTTGGACAAATTTAACTCGTTATATCCATATAAATAAGTAAAATTTATTCCATTTTACTTTATTTTATGTGAGGTCCTAGATAAAGACATGGATCTTGCCCTTTAGATCATTAGATCTATTTTTGGATTCTTTTTAATGAGTTACACAGTTATATTGGTTTCTTTGATAGATTCAAGAGAAAGATAATAAAGATGATTATTGCAGCAAATTTGTTTAAGATTAAGATGAATTAACTCACAAAATGAATCAGCAATGTAGCAGGAATAATAATGCAGTAATGTAGTAAACAATATTGTAGAATGCATAAATAAAAAAAATAATTATGCAATAAGATAAAATAATCAGGACACTAGAATTTTAAAGTGATTCAATTTAAATTGAAATCACAATTTAAGTCTACTCCACTGAATAATCCTCAACCAGATCACCACTTTAATTAAAGAAAAACATTAGGATTTTACCGAGCTCATAAACTGCCAGTTTTATAACATAAAACTTCACAGGCTTTGTGCTAACCTAAAAGAATTAAACTAGGCTCTTCCAAGCCTAAAACAATCACAAGACTTAGCTAGGCTCTTGTAGACCTAGAGCAAGATTTCTAATACCAAAAACCTTAAAGAAAATAAAGAGAAAAGTTAAGAATATAAAACTATAGAATTAAGATGTTGATCTCAATTAATCTATGTGAATCCACCACAAAAGAGCTCCAAGATCTTTGAATAAATCCATATCAAAGATGTAGAGGTAGATGAGAAGAGAAAGAGGTTTTTTGCACTCCTCTGAATTAGTTAGCATGCAGTTATGAAATGAAATGAGGTGAAGAAGGTATATATAGAATACTTATAACCATCCATAATAGAATAATTAACTTTCTATTAGTGAATGGATTCATGAATCGATTTGTGAATCAATTGATAAGTGATTTTAGACTGACTAAATTGATTCGTAAGTGATTTCAAATAGTTGAATCGATTCACAGGTTTTTCTAAACTTTCAGTAAGTCCAGTTTTCAAGCACTATTTCATATGTTTTTGTCTAAATCAATTCGTGAATTGATTCATATAGTGAAAAATGATTTTTATAAAATGAAGAACAAATAAAATGGTGATTTGAAAACTTCTTATAATAATCTCATTTCATAATCATATTTTGACCTCATTTTGAAAAACATTTTAAGAAAAATAATTGAAGCTAAATTGTGAAAAATTCAATTACAAAAGATCCTATAAAAATCAAAATAAAATCCTAAATCTAATATAGATCTTTTATAGAATCTTGATGAACTTTGATACCTGCAAACATTCTGCAAACATTACAACACATAATCATAATATGATATGATCAAAATTGTTTTCATCATTAAAACAAAAGATAATCTAGCTAGCTAGGCTAATAATCTCCCCTTTTTTATGGTGATAAATAATTTTAGATGAAGATCAAAGTTTATCAAAGATACTAATTTGAAAAATTATATATAACTCAAAAAAAACTATTTTATTAACACTTATAAGTTCTTATAAGCTCCCCCTTTCATATATCTTCGCCTTTTTGGGAAAAAGTTTTTTATCCCCCCTATTTTTTGGAAAATTTTTAAAGTTCATCTAAAATCTAGCTTATAGTTTTCTTTCCCCCTTTTGGCACATCAGAAAGCAAAAGTACCTTATAAAAAACTTAAACATTCAAATCATATAATGGGGTAAAAAGAATAAAGAAATTTTTTATTTTACTCCCCTTAAAATAATGAATAATTCAAAACGTATTTTACCTCAAAAACTCATGTAATGTACCAAGAAAATACTAAAAAACAAATTTTTGCAAAAAATAAACAAAAAAGCATACAATGAAAAATAGGGAGATAGGGGGTTCAAACTTTCTGTGATGAAAGTACCTATTTTTCATCATCAAGAGTTGCTTCAGGTTTTTCTTCTTACATCTGCAAAATGAAACTATACTTGCATTTGTGGTATCCAATGGATTTTGGATCCATAATGGTTAGTAAACATAAAGAGATAACACTTTGGTAACCATACAAGCTTTTCTTTTTGTTTCAGTAAATATGTTCCATTTTTAAAGGGGTAATACCTAATGTGATGTTCCTTTTTATTGCAGTAATAGCATGTTATTTGACTATGATTTTTATTTGATCTAATAATTCGTGATCTTTTCTTATTATTTTGCTTATATCCTAGACCAGATTTACTATTAAAACCAGTTTGGTTTTGCAGCATGTCATTCAATTTCATTTTACTATTAGAGAAACTTTGTAGAGTTTTTGTTAAAGAAGCTATCTCAGTCTTATAGCTACTGTAGAAATCACACTCTTTTCTAGCATTCAGTTTTTCTATTAGTGCAGTCAACTCAACATTTTCTTTCTTTAAATCCTTAAATTCATGAATTAGAATTTCATGTTTATTCTTAGAAGTGCTTAGATCTTTTTTTAGCTGCTTAAATTTCTTCAGTAGGTCACCTTTTTCTATCTTAACCTGCTTTAGCTCTTTTATAGTTTTAACTAAAGAATTATGAAGTTGAATGCATAGATCTTTAAGCTCTTCATCATTTTTAGATTCTCTATTATCAGATGCACTTTTAGAGTTTTCATCAAATGAAATATAGGAGAAGGATCTAGTGCCAAATACCTCAAAATCTTGGTCTTGTCTGACCATGAGACATAGCAGAGCCTTGACTTCAGTCTCTTTTTCTTCTGAAGTAGATTCTGCATCATCATCTTCATTATCTGAGGTAGCAAAGTTTGATCTCTTGTTAGATGATCTCCTCTTCCTTCTTTCATTTTCAATTTGCCTTTTCAGATAAACTAGACAATTAGCCTCAATGTGACCAGATTTTTTACACTTATAGCAAGTTGGTGTGGTACTAGTGTCTTGTTCTCCCTTACTTTATTTTCTACCTCTTGAAGCTGCTTTCCTCTTTCCATTTTTCTTCTTTCCTTTCAGAGCCTTGTGAATCTACTTTCTTAATGAAATAATTTCATATGTATCTACATCACTTTTTGAATCTTTTTCATTGGAATTTGATTCTTTTGCTGCTTTAAGTGCCAGAGGCTTCTTGTTTTTATCTTGTCCATTCTTTTTATATCTTCTCTATTCTAGCTCATGCCTTCAAGATTGCCAGAAAGCTCTTAAATGGTAGGGATCTTCAATGATTCCTTGATAGCAGTGACCTTGGGCTGCCACTCCTCTATCAATGATCTGAAAATCTTGTGAACAAGGTCAACATTATCAAATCTTCTACCTAACAACATCAAATGGTTAGTTATGGCAGTGAATCTTTAGATTAAATCCTTAATTGACTCACCCTCCTCCATTTTAAACATTTCATATTCAGATACAAGGATATGCATTTTTGAAGCTTTTACTTGGGATGTACCAACATGTGCTATTTCAAGTGTATCCCATATTTCTTTAGTAGTGGAACAATTAGAGACTCTTTCATATTCACTAGGAGATAAAGAGTAAGAGATGATCCATTTTACCTTTGCTGCTAATGAATGTTTCTTTCTTTCTTTATCTGTCCAAAGAGACTTTGATCCATAACTCTCAAGAAATAGAATTTGTATCAAGAGCCAAGCTTTGATATCAACTGTGAGGTCCTAGATAAAAACACAGATCTTGCCCCTTAGATCGTTGGATATATTTTTGGATTCTTTTTGATGAGTTGCACAACTATATTAGTTTTTTATAGATTCAAGAGAAAGATAATAAAAATGATTATTGCAGTAGATTTGTTTAAGATTAAGATGAATTAACTCACAAAATGAATAAGCAATGTAGCAAGAATAATAATGCAGCAATATAGTAAACAATATTGTAGATTGTAGAAACCAAAAAAAAATAATTGTGCAGTAAGATAAAATAATTAGGATGCCAGAATTTTAAAATGGTTCGACTTGAATTGAAACAGCAATTCAAGTCTACTCCACTAGATAATCCTCAACCAGACTACCACTTCAATTAAAGAAAAACATCAGGATTTTACTAGACTCCTGAACTGCCAGTTTTACAACACAAGATTTTATAGACTTCTTGCTAACTTAAAAGAATTAAATCGTGCTCTTCCAAACCTAAAATAATCACAAGACTTAGTTGGGCTCATGCAAACCTAGAGCAAGGTTTCTAACACCACAAACCTTAAAGAAAATAAAGAGAAAAGTTAAGAATACAAAACTAGAGAATTTAGTTAATCTTAATTAATCTATGTGAATCCATCACAAAAAAGCTCCAAGATCTTTGAATCAATCTAAATCAAAGATGTAGAGGTAGATGATATGAGAGAGAGGTTTTTCGCGCTCCTTTGAATCAGTTAGCATACAGTTATGAAATGAAATGAGGGGAAGAAGGTATATATAGAACAGTTATAATCGTCAATAACAAAATAACTAACTTTCTGTTAGTAAATGGATTCATAAACCGATTTGTGAATTAATTTGTAAGTGATTTTAGACCGATTGAATTGATTCACAAATTGATTCATAAGTGATTTCAAACAATTGAATCGATTTATAGGTTTTTTAAACCTTTGGTAAGTCTAATTTTCAAGCACTATTTCATATGTTCTTATGTGAATCAATTCACAAATTGATTCAAAGAGTGAAAAATGGTTTTTATAAAATAAAGAATAAATGAAATGGTGATTTCAAAACTTCTTAAAATAATCTCATTTCATAATCACATTTCTTCCTCATTTTGAAAAACATTTTAAGAAAAATAATTGGAGTTAAATTATGAAAAATTCACTTACAAAAGATCCTATAAAAATCAACATAAAACCCTAAATCTAATGTAAATCTTTTGTAGAATCTTGATAAACTTTGATGCCTGTAAACATTCAACAAACATTATAGCACATAATCATAATATGATATGATCAAAATTGTTTTCATTATCAAAATGAAAGATAGTCTAGCTTGCTAGGCTAACGTTTTATTTCTTTGACCATTTTATTAATTTTTGCTACAATAATTTTATTTTAAAAATATGTCAAACAAATGACATATCAAAGTTAAGTAACTTGATTACATGTGCAATTATAATAGCTTTTAACATCATTGAGGCATTTATTTTGGTTAAATTCTATCATGAAGTTGAATGGATTTGGCATTCAAATCGATTAAATATTAAACCAATCATACTATACTTTCAAGAGTTCTAAAAAGGACAAAAATCAAAATATGTAAATATTGTCTCAATATTATAAAATGGTGTTAAAAAATCTTCATTTATAGTTTTTGTATTTATTTTTAACCTTTTTTTTGTTATGAAAATCTATTAATACATTAACTTTTATTTGTTTAGTTATCCTTTTTTTTTTGTCTTTCTTCTTTTCTCTCTTTTGAAGCACTATCTTATAACAATTGTTGAAGACATATATGTTATTTCGTATAATAATAGCTTCACGTTGCCAATTCTTATAAATATCATATATCAATATCATTTTATAAATTATCAAATCCAAGGTGGGACATAGAAAAACTCAATAATAGTAACCCTTCTACAACCAGTTTACTTTATTTAAAATGTTGTATTACAATAAATAGACAATTGTTCTCGTAATGAACATTGTAAGGTACTAAACACTTTCCTTGCAAGTAACTAACTACCAAATCCAAACCTTGGAAACACATATCTAATGAGGTATTCTTATCGCACCGTTAAAAATGATTGATGGCAACTCATTTTCTTTTGTTCATTCTCAAATATTCTAATATATATATATATATATATGTATATATGTTCAGACTTTGTACCATCCTCCTTCACTCTATCACGAGGACGTTGTGACAATAAACAACCACTATTCATTCTATTATATTCAAGCGAACATTGCTACTCATTTTGTAGAATTAAATGAAATGCTTGAATAACCAACTCTCCCCATTCAATATATTTACAATTCTTTAACTTATTCTTAACACCTTTCACGATCCATGTCTAACCTAACCAACCATTCCAACATTAGCAATTCAAAATCTGTAGCATTTTATTTTGATTTACACACAAAGTAACATAAAAGAAAAGATGAGTTATTTACTCACCTTCATAAATCTTGAGAATTTCACTTTCAAATCTAAAAGTAACCCAAAATTGGAGTTCAACCTAGTCATTAAAATAATTCAAATCATTTCAGTCAACCTTTTAAAATATTCTATGCTATCACCTAAGAGCTATTTCAAAATTGAGGGAACCAAACTATAATTTGATGGCACATACCTAAAATTCTCATTAATCGGACTAATATTCAAACTTAACTTCATTTGATGTGACTCAATTCTTCGCCAATTCAATATCCTTCCACATGCAACCACCGGAATGTTCCAAATTAGTGGTTTAGATTTTATAAGCATCTATCTTGAAACTTAGATAAAGATTAAGTATAGTTTGAACTTAATGCTATGGAAAGACTCACCAACCTCTATTGAAGTTGTGAATAGCTCAAAGCAAGCTGGGTCACCATCATTGGTGTGGTAGGTTGAAGAGGCGCAAAATAGAATAGTCCACCATTAGAGATAACGTGTGATCATGACTGGTTGGTTATGACAATTGGCCATGAACGAGGCTGGCTGAGTAGAACAATGTGGCGTTGCCATTGTTGGTGGGGTAGGAAAAAGGATACAAGCTATTTAGGGTTGTTCGTTGAGTTATCAAAAGGAAGGAGAGTGAGTTTGAGAAAAAGAAAGAGACTTTGGTCTCTTAGTGTAGAGGAGGAAAAGGGGGAAAATAAAAAAAAATAACCATACTCTTTTATTAAAAATGCTTTGCCTAATTAAAATTGAGATAAAATTATGTGCATGAATTAATTAAATTAAGCACGAAAATCTAAAACACATTTTAACTAAAATAGTAAACTAACAACACTTTTAATTAAGTCAAAAATTATCTTAAACACATTGAATATACACAAATTTTCTTTTTAAAATTCTAATTAACTAAAGCTGAAACATACTTAGTTATTAAATATTAAATTAAACATGATGGTATTCTTCACTAGTTACATGCCTAAAATCAGGGTGCGGTATTGGGATTATTTATGTTTCTCCCTATTTATTCAAGCCCAGTCAAGTTAGTTCGAGCCTGTATAAATCTAGGTTGTTTTCTCTTATGTTACTAAATCAAACCAAATCGAGCTAGGTCGAGCCTATGTCAATCCAAGTCATTTACTCATGTTGTTAAATCAAACATAGTCAAGTTGGGTTGAGCATGCATCAATGTCTGTCATCTACATTGCTCATCGCTAAATTAAACCTAACCAAGTTGGATTGAGCCTACATTAATCCAAGGCATTTATCCTCTTATCATTAAATCGAATACATGATACCCGAGTTGAACCCTAAAAAAAAGAAAAAAATGGGTCTTCTATATTCCTATTGTTAAATCAAATCTAGCATTGATGGGGTCGATCTCAATTATTTCTCTCTCCTTATTCTTCTTGCATGCTGAGGATATATTCCTTATTTGGCCTACTATACATACTAGCTTCTCTCCTTTCTTCTTCAATTATCTTGACTTCCTACTCTTTCTTTCTCCATTTCTCTTTTAGCCTTCAATCTTTCTAACCTGATCTCCTTCTCTTCCTTTCTCTCCCTTTCTCTCTATCCCATGCTGTGCTATCTTCCTTAACAGTTGTCCATTCCTACCTCTAGATCCCCAATACATCATGTTGTTCTGCCTAGAGATAATAGCCTTCCTTGCAAAACTTGCCAACCTTATTTTAAGGGAATTTGACAACAAAAATAGGATAACATTTCATATGTGTAAGTTGTGTGTTATGGCTTTTTCTTTTCTTCTTATTAAGATTATAATCCTATCATTAAGTTGTAACCCAATGTATCACAACAAGTTCCCATGATTAGTATTAGATCAACAAGTGAAACTTTATATTTCTCTTCAAAATAAATTTTGAAAAAAAAAAAGAAATAAGGAAGAATCACATGAATGATTTTATGTATTTGTTATGTATAAGCTAAACGATAGGCTTGTGGGAAGTTGAAGCATAGTGGTCTTGTTTGTCAATAGCTTGCCCTAAATTGGGGTACAATACAAGGTTATATACTTTTCTAGCTGTCAATTTAAACCTAGCCAAGTTAAGTTAAGCTTGCATCAATCTAAGTCATTTATTTTTCTCGTAGTTACATCAAACTTAATTAAGCTGAGTCAAGCTTGAATCAATCCAAGTTATGTACTTTTCTCAACATTGGAACAAACTCACCCAACTTGGATGAGTTTGTGTTAGTTTAGTTTATTAACCTTTTCATTATCGAATTAAGCTTAGTTGAATTCAAACTATCTTCTCTTACTTATGTCAATGTTAACACCTTTACTCACTTCTCAATTCTAGAAAAATGAGCAAATGGAGCAATTGTTGACACCATTTTTTATCCAAAAAACTAATAAAAAAGAAAAATTAAAAATAGATATGTATTAAAATTATCATTTTATCCAAAAGAAAAAAAAGGGGGAATGTATAAAAGAAAGGTGATTAAGGTGCGGGCTAGTATTTTCCCTCTTTTCCAACTACAACTTGATCTTCTTCTACACTATTTCTTCACTTTTTTTCCCTATTTCCCCCACTTTCCTATGCACTTAGGTTGGCACATGATTGGATCTTACCACTATAGTTTTTTACTTGCAAATAATTTTGCTATTGAAAATAAGATCTTATATTTATTTTTACTATTAGTTCAATGTAGCTTATATAGACTTTAATTATTATGATTTGTTCTTGATCTATAATGGGGCAAATTTTCTCTATATAAGAGTTGTAGAAACTAGAAAGGAGAGGACTTCTTAATTGCAACAACCCCTATTGCTATAGAAATCCTGAACTCTCTTCCAAATTCTAAACCCCTTTTATTCAAAGTCATCCACACAAGCATTACATGTGTCCAAAATAAACTAGTTTTCTCTCATTTCTCCATCAATTCCTATATGCATAAGCATAGAAAAGCATAAATGATTTATTTATGTATTTTTGCATGATGAATATATGTGTGAAGCATTGTTTACAAATAAAAGATAAGTAGGAAAGACAACATATTTCTAGTATAGGTAAAAAAAAAGGAGAGTATAAAAAGGAAAAAGGTGAAGATAGAAAACAAATTACAAATGAAGAGGGAATGAAGTAAAAATCTAGCAAAAAGAATAAAGAGTGAGAAGATTAACCTTATGTTTGTCTTTAAGCTTATCCATGCACCTTTAATAAGAAGAAGAACATTTTGTTCACGTTTGATGAAGAGTGAAAAGGATGGGGGCTTTGAGTAAAGGGAGAATGATAGTTGTTTGAATAAAAAAGGAGGAAAATGCATTTGTTCCAAATAATATATAAAATAATAAATAAATAATAAAAAAAGGAAAAATGTTGGGGGCAGCATAAGCACAGTGAATGTGCTTGTGTTGTCCTATATTTACTTCCTTTCAAAATAGGGGCGGTATAAGTATAGTAAATGTGCTTGAGTTGTCTCATTATCTTTTACTTTTTTTTGACTAATTTGAAGACGGGACATACTTGTGCTATCCCATCAACCTACCATCATTTATCCTTCTTTTTCCTGAATGTGTTATCATATAAGTCTTTAGCCCATATTATGCTATTATTTATTATTTTGACCCTAATAATGTGTATTGCTCATCTATTTATTTGTACATTCATTATATTTGTTTTAGTTTTTGTAAATATCAGTGTTCATATTAATATATAATATCCTATGACAAAATAAACTAAAAAGGATTAAAGGTTAGGATTATTCTAGTTGTTCTTAAGGTGAGGGATATTTTTAAAGTTAAATCAGACAAGCCATTGAAACTTTATTAAAAAAAATCCCAATATCTTTATATGATAAATCATTATGTATGAGTGTTATATATATATATATATATATATATATATTCTTAGCTATATATTAGATTGTTTCCTATCATTGTATCTCCATGCATATTTTAAGTCCAAATCACATCTCCATGTGCATCTTTAGTCTTAAAAAAATTTAATAATAGATCTTTGCCAACGAAGGATCAAATTGGAAAATCAAATTGCAAGTGCAATAAATATGATTTTCAATATTCTTGAAGCAATTATTTTATTTACTTATCTTTTTTGTCAAATTTAACCATGAAGTTGGACAAATCTGACTCGTTATATTAAAAAAAGTTAATAAGATACCAAAATAAGGTTTTTTTATTTAATGAATGCTTTGCATTAAATAAATAAAATTTATTCTATCTTACTCTATTTTATTTCCTTGACCATTTTATTAATTTATGCTATAATAATTTGTTCTAAAAATATATCAAACAAATGACATATCAAAGTTAAGTAATCCAATTACATGTGCAATCACGATGGTTCTTAATATCATTGAGGCACTTATTTTGTTTAAATTTTACCATGAAGTTGAATAGATTTGGCATTGAGAATGATTAAATATTAAACTCATCATACTATTACTTTCACAAGTTCTGAAGAGAGAATGATGAAAATCAAAATATATAAATATTGTCTCAACATAACAAAGTGGTATTCAAAAATCTTCATTTATAGTTACTGTACTTATCTTCAACCATTTTTTTTTGTTATAAAAATCTATTACTATATTAAATTTTATTTATTCATTTAGTTATCTTTTTTTTTTTGGCTATCTTCTTTTCTCTCTTTTGAAGCATTGCTTTATAACAATTGTTGCAGACATATATGTTATTTCGTGCAATAATAACTTCATGTTGCCAATTCTTATAAAAATCATATATCAATTCCATTTTTTATATTATCGAATTCAAGGGGGGCATAAAAAAAACTCAATTATAATAGCCTTTTTACAACTAATTTACTTCATTCAAAATGTATATTAGAGTAAATAGACAATTGTAAGGTGCTGAACACCTGCTTTGTGACTAACCAACTCCTGAATCCAAACCTTGGAAATATAGACCTTATGAGATATTCCAATTACACCATTAAAAATGATTGATGACAACTCATTTTCTTTTATTCATTCTCTAATATTCTATATATATATATATATATATATTCAGACTTTGCACAATCCTCCTTCACTTTATCATGAGGACATTGTGACAATAAACAACCACTATTCATTTAATCATATTCAAGTGAATATTGCTACTCATTTTGTAGAAATTAAATGAAATGCTTGAATAACCAATTCTCCCCATTCAACATAATTGCAATTACATTTACAATACTTTAACTTATTCTTAACACATTTCACAATCCATGTCTAACTTAACCAACCATTCCAACCTTAACAATTCAAAATTTGTAGCATTTTGTTTTGATTTACACACAAAGCAACATAAAAGAAAATATGAGTCATTTACTCACCTTCATAAATCTTGAGAATTTTACTTTCAAATCTACAAGTAACCTAAAATTGGAGTTCAACCTGGTCATTACAATAATTCAAATCATTTCAATTAACCTCTTAAAGTATTCTATGCTATCACCTAAGAGCTATTTCAAAATTGAGGGAATCAAACCATAATTTGATGGCATAGATTTAAAATTATCATTAATTAAACTAATACTCGAACTTAACTTCATCTGATGTGACTCAATTCTTCCCAAATTCAATATCCCTCCACATGCAACCATTGAAATGTTCTAAATTAGGGGTTGTTAGCCTTAAAGGATATTGTTAACCCCAAATGAGTTTTACATCACTACTTATTAGTTTTGGATGTTGAAAAACAACTGAAAA
>JANHAO010020212.1:0-12927 GCA_026873985.1 Saraca asoca | reverse complement strand
GGACCAAAACCTAATCTGGGTTATAGTAGGCCGAACTTAGGACCCAATAGAAAAACACCAAGGAATTTTGTGATGGGCCAAATAGAAAGAGCTCTTGTCCAACCCAACAGTTCCTCCTTCAAAGGAAAAATAGTTTTTTCTCATTCCTTTATCCCTTTCGTATTTAAAAAATATTCTCTCACATCCCCAATCTTACAATCTGACACAAAGTGTGGGACCTATAATTTCTTGGAATCCTTTGTGTATGATTATGGGTGTGAGAGTAGCACCATTCTTTTGCTAAATTATTCACAAGTTGTGATTAAGAAGTTAGATTAATTCTATTGTTAGTTTGCTCTAAGTAGGAAAGAAAATTGGAGTTTGATTATCAATGTTAATAATTTAGGTTAATCCCATATTCCTTGAGGCTTTGTAATAATAATTTTGGGCGGTCAGACGAATTAGAATCAGTCCGATTTGCATGGTTATGAACTAAACCCATTTAAGACCACTTTTAAATTGATTTAATTTTCTTTTAGTTTAATTCAATCATAAGATGGATTAATCGGTATTTGAATTGACCTATTTTTTTTTAAAATTTTTAAATATTTAAATATTTGTATAATTAGTTGAAACTTAATTAGATTTGATATTTAGATTGAAGTAGAATGAATTTAATTATTTTTAAACAATATATCATTTGGATTTAAGTGTAGTAGGCTATAACTTTTTTTTTTTTTTTAAATGCATGTAATGTTAGAAGATACGACTTAAGAATTTTGAATTTTTTTTCTTTTAAAAAAGAAAGAAATTGGTCTATGAGTTAACACGATTTGTATGGATTCAATCTATGTGAACTGCGGTCCTCATAGCCAGTTTAATTCTATTTTTAAATCAACCTTCAAATTATAAGTCTAATTTTATGAAAGCCTACGGATCAAAAAGATAGATTTGCAGGTTTTAGTACGTTTAACACTCAAATAATAAAGTGCTAATAACTAATAAGCAAGGAGAATGATGCACATGAGATGGAAACAAAACATGACACGAACAATAATAATTAAATTAATTTCATATTATTTAAGACTTTTTGCCATAACTTGATAATAATAGGCATGAACATCGATGGACATAAGAATGTCCAAGAACGAAAGATAGCATGTCAAAAACATAGATCCAACATTTTTGTTGGTTGAATGGGGATATTGAATTTAGTTTTCTTTCCTACTATTACACCCACCCAAAACTGTCCTATAATTTCACTATGGAGTTTTTTCACTGTTGGTGCATTAATGGGAAACACATATTCAGACTACTTACTTGGAATGCTACGAATGGTACAAATTTATATAGAATTACTCTTCATAGGACAGGCAAGGCCATTCAATTTTCACATTATGAGTTGGATTCCTCTACCCTCTTAATTCAGTTCTTGCTGTTAGACACCCAGACAACAGATCAATTTTTGAAGACGAATAAGATGCCTTTATTTGTTTTTCATGTTTTAATTTGCAAATGCTTCCCATGATAAGAGCAAGAAGTGGGAATGAATGTTTTGTGGCTGTAAGGTTATTCACTTTTTTGTAAAATGTCAAAGGAGAAAATCCAAATTATTTGATTTATTTGACTCTTAAGTTTGTTGAACACATCAGCTGTTGGAATCTCATTTACATGTATTTTATTTTATTCTTAAATTATTTTATGCATATGCTAATTTTATTGCTGCAGCCTCATCTGATCAAGTGTTTTAATGCACTGTTTACTATTTTGGTTGTTCCTTCACAGAGGAATGAAATATGCATAAATTCGATTTGGATTCTTTTGTTATTTTCGAAGTTAGAAAGAGACAAAGATTAAAAATTTTGTAAGTTTCATTACATATAAAAAAAATTCTATTCACTGTACATAAAAATTATGTATCCATCTCTCTTTAAAATAACAAAAATATAATGACAGAAAAAAAGAAAATTTGTTAATTCGTATAAATTCCTGTGTAGATTATCCACAAATTCACTGGTGGTTGCATTCGAATTTAGTAAGAAAATTCTACTTATTTATTTTTTTCACAAATTATTACTTGTTGCAAATTAGGTTGTGATAATCTAATTTCAGTTGGCCAGATTTGTTCACTAACTTACTTCTTCAAATTCTTTCAAGGGTGCAAATGAATACATACTTATATATATCATTTTTTTTTTACATACCAATGATATACATCTTAAATGCTTGTCTACTTAGTTTGATCCTAGACAGAAACCACAAATTATAGAGCATTTTACCTCTGACTTTGTAATATTCCTACGGCCATAAACAAACATTAAAAATAGTTAAAGATGTCGGCCTTCAAATCACAGCTCAAAAGTTAATCAGTTCTTGTGGATGAAATTAAAAACACATAATCAAACATATTAAGCCACAAATACATAAACCAAATCGCATCAAAATCATACTGAGATATTGGGAGCTCGAATGACACAAAGTGGGCCCTTCATCCTTGTCTTGCACCCTCCTGAATCTCTAGGGTTTACAAGAGCACAAAAAACCTAAACCCACTTTAGGAGCAGCCTGGGAAACTCATGTTTTCGTGTAACCTCAATTATTTATTGGCTGAGCTTCTTGATGGTGCATTTCATTGCTTGGATGTTTTCCTGAAAGAGACCCTCTCTTGTTAGATTATCTATGAATCGGTAAACTATTTCGGATTGTACGTAACTTCGTGCCAACATGAGTTCCTGTCAACAAGAGATAATGTCTGCTTGCAACTGAAGGACCATGATGCTACTTTTGTTGGAAAGGTGCACAACCTTGAATGTATTAATGATGCTTCATGTTTTTTAAGTGGTCATATCATTCGAGGATATATGACAATGCTTTTTTACTTCCTTGTGAGTATGTTTGATTCAGATTTAAACATATATAGACAGTGAATTTTATGTGAAATATGTGTTGTATCTAGATGTGAGCTTAACATGTATCGCACAAACATGACCTTAATGTTGTTTGTGGGAATATATCACTAATATGAGATTTTAGCTTTTTTATCTTAATTAATTACAAAATTAATGCATGAGAAATTATGACTTACCTTCTTGATTTGTTCAGTTATGATATTATAGTTTATTTTTTCTGATCAATAGATTAGTTATAGACTTTATATAGACTTACTGTAAGTAAAAATTTATCATTCTTTTAAGAATCTAGAGCCTGGATTAAGGAAGATATTTCCGGCAAATTAAATACGTCTCTAGAAAGTTTTGAAATTATTCCCAACAACTTCATAGAAAGATTTGCGGCTCAAATTCTTGCAAACTGCAGGATACGTACTCATAAAGCACTTGTACAAAAATGCTTATGTAAGTAGCATTTATCAAACTCAAATATACCTAGCTCATCATAGATTACAAGAACTTGTGTAAAAATTTCATATAAGTAGTATCACTTATAAATAATCAATTTTAAGGAAACAAAAGATAAGAGAATGAACTTACTATTTTTCTATCAATGTTATACCTCATTGTTATATAGTTTGCTTCACAAATGATTAATCCGTGCTCTCTTGTTTGATATATGAAATGGTTCTAAATTGTAATTTGTAATAGCAACATTCCGTATAACATCATTATCGTGATATGCTCAATCATCATAATTTTTTTTATAATTTTGTTTCATAATTGACTGTCAAATTTATCCATAATTTTACTAATTATATATAATTACAATTGTGATTTAGAATTATGATATGTGATTAAAAAAAAAAGACAAACTTTTTAGAAGTATAATTGCATTTGCTTGAGATTTTATTAATTGTACTGCAATCCTATAGAATCTATGTTTACCAAACAAAAAAAATTTCTTTCGTATAATTAATGCTACACACACTTAAACAAGATTTCACAAACACTTGGAAGAAATGAAATCGCAAGAAAATAGGACTTGTAAAGGTGTTTGGTAGTGACATGTTTTAGCCCTTAGCATGCATCATGTTTTGGAAGCAAGAAGACTTGAAGACAACCACAGCATGTGTGTTGAGAAATTCAATTCTATGTATCTACATCTACTTTCAGAGAGAAAATGAGTAAAAACATAACATGTGATGCCACTTCTTAACCATACCAAACAAATTTTCCCCCTCCACTTTTTGTCCCTTTTGCTTTGTTTTCTTATGCAATTTTCCCGGTAAAATAGTATGAGAACATGCAATTTTCATCATGCCACATGCCCAAAGTCGTGCATTACATTTGGGTTGAGCTGTTTGTACTAACTTCCCTATAATTTTAATCACAAATATCGATTCTTATTAATTAGACTTATTATGTCTTGTAAACAACAAAGACAAGTAATTAATATTGTTTTTTTTTTTTCTGAACATTCCATGTTACAGTGCTGAAATATTGGTTGACGATACATTTCAATCCATATAAGTCACCTGCATATAGATCAGCCATCAACTATAGTTTTTCATACATAATTAGCCTAAATATGAAATAAGAACAAATGATCAATTTCAACTCAGATTTGGGATTGAAAATTACTGGTTTTGTCTTTGTGCAAGACATATCAAATCAAGAGCCAGAACCACATGTCCAAGGAGCATTGCCATATCTCACATCCATTCTTTTAATGATTATCTAAAATCGTTAGTTACACTTTTATTTATTTATAATTTCTTTTATAATTATACATAGAATGACATAATTTAAATTAAAAAAGATTAGTTTAATTCAAATATGTAATAAATTATGCATAAATGAAAGTGGGTGGTACCATCTCTGGATGCAGTGAACTGACTTCTGACGCTAGCACTCATAAAAACCTCCAAAATGTCTTACATTGAAGCAAAAAGGAAACACACCCACATGGCCAAAAATGCCAAACTAATTAACTTCATTGGTATGTCGTAGAATCGGTCAATTTTAACCACAAAACCTTGTTTTCCACTACATGGGTTGTTGCCCTCAGAATTGCTCCAATTGATGGACTTGAACGTGACTATACAAGAAAGTGAACCAAACCATCACATGTAAAACGAAACACAAGTGTTCATCTCTTTTATGTCAATTCAAATTCATGTGCTACAGCTAATTTAACTGCTTCTTCCTGTTTGGAATTAATTTTTTTTTTAAATTGATTTCATTTCATTTTATTTATAAATATAGTGACATAAATATAATTAAAATAAGAATCATAAATAAAATGAAATTCCTTTTCACTTAAATTTAAATATCATTTAAAAAGAAAATTTATTTAAAAATAAAATAAAATCTTATTTTTAATCATTTCAAAATAATTTCAAGCATGATTACGATTGTTGTTGCAAAAATATTGAAAAAATATATGAGAAAAACAAGTAAGCAATTTTAAGAATCCAAGCCATAAGAAATTGTTATAAAAAGGGACCAACCCGCAAATTTGGCCTCTTTTGACTGTGTTACATCACTGTATGCAGTACACAAATTCCATCCGTGCTTCAAACAATTGTGCAGGTTCATAGAACCCATGAACCATTTCTTGAAAATTAGAATTTTTTTTAACGTGTGAATTGTTATCATTCAATTGTTTTTCGTGTCAGACTTAAATTCATGAAAATTATGATATTTCACGTCTCACTATCGTGTAAAATAACTATTAAATCTGAATAATAGAACTTACAAAATTAGTCAAAAACTGTTTTAATAGAGAATTATATATCATAGAATACGAGAGTTGACAATCTTCCTCCGTTCCAAATGTATTTATTAAATATGTCAAATCTTATGATTTAGAATTTATACGAAGCAAAACATACAATTACTGATTGTTGTAATATCATTTGTAACACCTCAGGTCTCTGTGATAGGAAGATATTATTTTCAAGAAAGAAAATGAGGAATTGAATATGGGAGGAAAAAGACAGGAAAATATAGCGGCGAAATGTCGGTATATATTGTGAAGCAGAAGTGAGGTAATGGGTAGAGATTATAGGGTTTCTGTTGTGCATCTGGACGACATTGTGTGTTATCAGATTGAATTGGATTGTCCCGTGAAGAGCCTTTGGCATTTTTCAATCTGTTATGTGTGATTTATATAGATGGATTTTTGGGATAAGGCAAATTAATAAGGTCACTGCGCTCTTCAGTATGTTAACTATTCTGATGGCAACTTTTTTGACCAATTTGCTTCTCTTTTGAAAGTGACAAGCGCCAATTTGGGAAAGACATACGTTCAGTGGCTTTATTACAGTTATTATCAGTTGGTGACGCCATGCAATTCCGTTATGACAGGACCATGCTCCCATGACTTTCCTTCCTCACCATCAAACGGATCAGTTCCTTTGCGTATCTTAATTATTTGAAATTATAATATTCTTGTTATAATCTGCTTGATAATTATAATCTTTTTAATAATATTACATCATAATAATCGTATTTTATGTATAATTTTACTAATTATAACTCAGCCATAATTATAGCAGCAAACCCTGTACATCCACATACTTGTGAACTAGAGGTGTAATTCATCAAGTCCATCGTCTTGCTGAGTTGATGCTCAACCTGGACCGTTTTGTGAATTTTACTTTTAAGTTTAAAATAAAATAGATTGGGGATGGGCAAAACATAAATGGCCGCCAAGTTTTATTGGTGTTGCAGTTCTATTAAATGGCTTTGCAGAAGTTGGAATGGTTGCTAATTTAATTCGCCATTTTCAATTGTCAAGGAATGGTTGTTTTTCAAAACTATAAACTTACATTCATTTCTCAATACAAATTTTGCACACCTTTTAAGTTTTACAATAATATAAGTTATAAATATAAAAGAACCTAAATAATAAATATAGGTATAATATTAATCATGATTTATAGTGTGTTTTCTTATGTATAGTTGTTAAATGATGTTAAGGCCAACTTGCATTTTGATTAATCTATTTTTAAGAAGTACACTTTGTTTCTATTTTTGTCAAAGAAGTAATATCTTATTAGTGACAAAATCTATATTGGGACCTCGAAAGACTTCATTTATAGAAAATATTTTATTTTTTGTAAATATAGCTATAAAAATTTAAAATTATTAAGAGGCTTTAAGAATACTGTTTAGATCCCTCACCCCAAGTACTTCCTCGATCGTGATCTAGCTGGTTTAAGTTAGTCCTCTTGCAATGGCGTGCTAACCCACACATTCTTGCTTGATACATATATTTTTGGAAAAAAAAAAAATAGAGATGTGATTATTATTAAGTTAATCTATTTTTAACAAGGACGACAAGGAACTTAAGTATTTACTACAAATTATTAAATTACTTATCATTAATTCATCTAAATGACTTATTAACATATCCTAATACTTTATTCAGTGGCGTAGCCAAAAACTGAGATAAGTGGAGTCAAGCATTTTCCTTTCACAAAATTATATAATATAATTAAAATTTAATTATAATAAAAATAATATTTGAATTTTATGCCTGTTTTCCTGAGTTCTTTATCATGATTTTTAATGTAAATAACATTAATTATGTTTTGATGCTCAGTTCTTGAGTTCTTTATCATCCACTTACTTAATTCTTTTTGACTCACATGGCTCTTTACAAGAGGGAATCAAGTTTATCAACTAGCAATATATATATATATATATATATATATATATATATTCCAAAATTAAATAAAATAAAAGTCACATGCAAGAAGATAAGGGTAGACCTAACAACTTCAAACTCCAATTAAATTAATCTAATTTAATTTTTTATTTAATCTTCTGTAACATGTGAAAAACGAGGAATTAATTAGTATAGCTGTCTTTGGCTCTTCTCTAGGTCTCCCCATATATAGAAGTAACAGAACCATTTATGCATATATACAACTCAGCAAATTATCCTTGATCAACATGTCAAATTTTTTACTATTTCCATATGGTCATCATCACACATAAATTTAATTTGTAAAAGAATGTATACTATGGTTTCATTTTCAACCACTTGCTATTTACAATGATATTTACAACTATTTTTAGATTTATGTTCTTTTTATGTCTTAAATTTATATTTAGAACGTTATTTATATGTTATTTAACTTAATATTCCTTTTATAAAAAGAACAAGAAAAACTCATTACATATTCAAGGAGAGTTGATTTAATTGATAAAATTGAAAACCATCAAGGTTTTGGGTTTATGCTCTCCTAGTGATTTTTTATTGGCACAATATTGTTAGTCTCTTTCTGTAAGGGGAAAAAAAAAAATTAGTGATGAGTAATGTTTGGACCAGCTTACATGTTATTAATTGTATCTTAATGGATGTTCTTAAAGTCACTCTTGTGGTCCTTTAGTAGAGCATGATCGATTGATTATGAATTGTTTATGGAAAATTTAGGTTATTTATTCTATTTGAAAAATTAATTATGTTACTATGATTGAAATTTCATATCCTGACACCTTAATGTTAAAATTAATTAATGTCTTTATGAATCATCCAAATGAATGTGATTCGTTGTTGATATAAGATATTACGGAAGTTTTTTTCCCTGTTTTATTAGGTTATAATTTGTGATTGTCCTCTTTAGTTTTTAAAAAAATAATAATTTAAGAAATTTCCAAGAAAGCTTCTCACAATTTAATCAAAATATAATTTTTACAGACTTTAACAGAAATTGAACCTACATGTACATCTCTTTTTCCATAATCACCAATCTGGCCCCATAGATTGCTTGGTGATGAACTTAACTCCTTTTCTGCTTACCAAGAATGAAAAGGCGCATTACATGAAGTGGGATAGTACAGTACTGTGTGTTTATAATGGTGGCCTTTTGAAAAAGGAAAAAGGATACTCATATGAAAGTGCAAGAAAGTACATACACCTATAGTTTCCACATTAGATTAAGGCCAAACTCTGGGCAACATATACAGGTATTATAGGCAGTCATTATTAATTAAGCAATAAAAAATGGTTATCCTAAAATTTAATGAAACACTATAAACTAATATATTGGTTTAGGTAAGATTAGATAAGCCTCCATGATTAGAGAACTTTCTTTTTGAATAAAGAATGGTGTTCCTAAAGGATAAGGGGAAGAAGAGGGTTTGTCCCAGCTCTGTTTGGTCCCATTCCCATAATATGGTACACTTCTTGTGACACTTTCATGTGATCAACCATGAGCACAATTTGGTATCTTTCCTTGTTGGCTTTTTTAATGGCCTAGACTTGGTCAAACAAAAAGGGGGAGAACTTTATTTCAAGCAGAAAATAGAATAGATGCCACACTCCCTTGCTTCCTAATTGATGCATACAAAAATATATCAAGTGAGAATGCTATGAGAATGAAAATAATGGATCTAAATTATTAAATTTTATATTGATTATTAAAATATAAAATTGTATGACTTTTAATAATATTTTAAATATAAAGTTTGATGATTATAATTTATTAATCAATTTCCAACTTCTTCAATAATTATGTGAGTGATTAACAAAATCTCTAATTTCTTAATAGGATAAAAAGAGATTTGAATTTCTTATATGCGCAAAAAAAAAAAAAAGAAGATAATTTATAGTTCTAAATATATAGCTAAAAATTAGAATAAGGCTAGGCTAAACTGTTAATTTGCTAGGCTCGGTTTGGTACGTGTATCAGTTGGTCCATGCATTTCTAAAAATATTCATTGCAGTCATGCTGTTACTTCTTGTTTGACACTTGCAAGAAATTACTTAATGATAAGATAAGATCCCAAAAAGTGCTTAACTTGACAATGCCCTAATGAACAGTGCAGTTCGGTATATTTGCTATCCTCTAAACCACCCACGGGGTGCCATCTTCATTTTTACATATGGCGCTCGCCTATTGGTCAAATACATGATTTTTTAAAATAACAATGCTGTACAGTCTGACAGTTTAATAAAAGCTCCACTTATTTTTACGTAAAATATCTTTTAAAAAATGATTTTATATATTTTTTTATAATTATATAATATTGAGACAATAAAAAATATTTTATTTATTTAATGTTAAATATAAAGAATAAAATAAAAAATAATATCATTTGTTTTAAAAAAAATTATTTTTCTTAAAAATTATAATATTACATATTATTTTTTTAATCATAAAATATATAAATAATATATTTTTTATAAAAATTATTTTGCAACAAAACAAACAAAAGTAATTAACATATGGAATTCTTGTCTAAGGTGCCTTGGGTAAATGTGTAATGACTGGTTGTCTTGTGCTCACGCAGTGATCGGCTTATGGTCCCTTGATCACCTAACTTGGTGCCTTTGAGTCTATTCATGGGATGATGTGTGAACACAAATAATATAGATAATATGTTAGTTGATGATTTATAATTCATTAAAAAATAATTGTGGAATCTATCTGAAAAAAAGAAAATTTATTAAATATTATTAAAATAAAAAATATATAATATATTTTATTTTACATATTAATATTTTATTTATAAGTGCGATAAAACTTCTTCACATAATAAATATCTTTTTAAAACACTTTTAATTTATATAATATCTTATTAGAACTTTAATTTTATATTATTTATTCTAAAATTATTCTACATAACTAAATCAAATTCTTAAAAATAATATTTATAAAAATTATATGATAATTATAAAAATCTAAAAATAATTATATTTGACGTATTTTATTTGTCCAACATAGGTTTCTCTTCTATTTGATCATTTTACAAAACACTTAAAAGAACACTTTAATTTGAGTGTCAGGATTTATGCCATACTGGTTAGTTTCTAGCAAGTGGGAAGTCATGTATCAGATTGTGTATTTTATAAAATTGCATGGACTAAACTTCATGTTTAACAAGTACATGAAGATATAAAATCATTAAAAAATTTAATGTAAATAATAACATATAAATAAATGATAATATATTTAATTATTTTATATTATTACTACATTAAAATTAAATAATATATTTTAAAAAATATCGTTGCTTTATAACTTTCTACGTGGATATCTAACTTTTACCAAATTAAATAAAAAAAAATCTTAAACATAATGTGTTGTTTTAATTTGGTGAAGAGAGGGAGTAACGTGTAAGTCTTTCCTAAGACGATGGGGGATAGCTTTAGGGTTTAGTAGCCCTTCTTTCCGCCAAATATGAAGTATAGTGCTATAATCTCGCCGGAAGACCCCAAATACAACGTGCAAGATCTGATATCATTGTCAGTCTCTACTTTCAAAAGATTCATGTATGTGTTTGCTCATAATTAAACAATCAACGGAGATATTATCAATTACATAATTATTAAAACAGTTTAAACTTTTTTTTTTAATATTTTTATTAGCTTACAAGAAGGAGACACAATATTAAAACAAGTTTTAACTTTAATAACTTTTATTAGAAAGCATTAAGTCTATATATGGGGCCTACATATATACACACACTTCATATATATAAAATGTCGTTTTGAGCCTTTGAGGTAATATCAGATTATGGTATAATATATTATACGTTAAAAATTTTAACACCTAATTGATTTCAGCCTATCCACCTTATATATCTTTTTTTCTTTCAAATATATTTTACACTTTTTTAAAATTTTATTAAGTAACAAATTATTTCTTTAAATTTTTAAAATTTACGAATTATACTCTTAAACATAAAAAAATTATAAATCATCCTTTTAAAGTTTGAAAAAATATGAGCTTTTTTTTTTATATTAATTTTAACTATAAAAATGTAAATATGTCATGTATACTTGTTGAGAGACTTATTTGTTTATTTATAAAGTATAAAATTTGAATTAAATATATTATTTTATTATAAAAATATGAATTTTATGATATAAGTTTAGAGATGATTAGGTGTACGAATAAGTTCAATGCAGTTTTTATACCTTATAAGAGAATAAATATGACGTCAACAATGTATATCCAACATACTAACTACTTTAGGATTAAAAGTAATAACCAATTAATATTTTCGTAATTTTCTTCAAATTTTAAGTTTTAAATTGTAACTCATTTAAAACTTAAGGATATAATTGATAAATTTTTAAAATTTAAGGGATAACTTGTCATCAACAAAACTTTAAAAGTGTAAAATATTTTTTTTTTTACTTTTTTTAAATAGTAACTTCTTTTTGATGATTTTACGTAGAACTTCTTTTCATAATCAGAGAAAGATAAGCTTTCAATTATCTTTATTTTAAGGGTATAAATTAGTCTTTAATTTGAAGATAAGTTTAAGGACAGGCTTCTCACATTCAACATTTGTATTTAGTAAAATTAATTTCAGATGTTTCTGATGATTTTCCAGCTTACTTCGATTAAGTGTGGACAGAGGCACAACCTTATTGAAAGCCCTCAAAATTTTAAAAATACAAAAATTTCTTTGCTTTTCATAGAATTCTTATATAATATATAAATAATCTTTCAAAAATAAAAACAATTTTATTACAGTTCATAATAATATTTATACTTTATTAATTTCAATTTAAAAAGAACATGTTATTTTGTCTCTTTAAAATTCAGAAATATTTAGGTGTGGCCTCAAATATTTAAGATGAATTCAATAAATATTTATTTATAAGGAAAGTGTTGTGGGAGAGCGTGAATATATATATAAAAGCACCATTATTCAAGACCAGTCAACAATTTCACCCCCCAATATGCAGAGACTTCCAAATCCAGACAAACGAAAAAACAACAAACTCACTGCTTACTAGATTGCCAGCCAGAGCCATACAATAGCCACTTGTTCCATCCACTTTTTCAAATCACTGTCCACTAAAAACCGCAGCCTTTTCTGCAATATTACTGTTGTGTTAAATGTTGTAATTATAACTTTTTATATTTATTCATAATCCTAATTTACTATAATTATATTTTTGTAATCATGACTGTCTGTATTAATGAAATCAAGATCTAAGGTTCAGTAAAGATATTAAAATAATAAAAATTATATCATATAATTATAATTAATATATTTTTAAATTACCATATATATTAAATTGTAA
>JANHAO010020211.1:0-12930 GCA_026873985.1 Saraca asoca | reverse complement strand
AAGAAACAAAACTTCCCTGAGGAATCGACCCGTATTCGCCGGTTCTTTACTACAATTACACCATGCGCTTGTGGCTATTTTAAAATGTGCAACAAGTTTGTGCACATCACTACTCTATAAGCGCATTTGAGACTTAAAATGATATATAATATATTCTTTTTCATAAACATTAGCAAAATGGAGTAGAAAAACAAGAAAATTATATATTACCAAAAGGAAAGAATATTCAACATTAACAAAAATAAAAGATATAGAAGAACTTAACTTAAATTTTCTCTCTTTCACTTTAAGTCTCAATTTGTGACTAGATCTTTGAAGAGTCCTTAAGTTAGGAAACTCATATGTTCTCAATCTCATGATGAATTATTATTAAAAATATTAGATCATAAAAAAATAAATTAACCGATAAAATAATCTTCATAAAACCCAATATTAATAATTAGGAAAAGGTTGAGATATTGGCAAGAGGGATACTTACCTTTTCTTTCCTAATGTACTAAAGTGAATATTGTTTCAAATCTTAGGTAGCATTATAAAGAAACAATATTATAACTTTTAATCATCTGTTGAACTATTGTAAAATAACTTCAATTACCATGGCATGAAAAGTAACCTAGGTAAAGTTAAAAAAAAAAAAAAGAAGCAAGAAATCCAATAAAATTCATCAAATTCGTCATCATCTGAAAGGCGAAATCACTAGAACTTAAAAATCTCTCATTTGGCTATATTCTTAAAAAAAACCATGGATCATACATTGAGTCAAAAATAAATAAATAAAATTTTTATTAATAAAACAATATTTAATCTCTCTCCTAGAACTATGAAATTCTTAAATAAAAAAAATTAAGTTGTAAATGCTTAAAAAAATATTGAACAATATCTTTATCTTCCATCACATTCAGTTTAGGAAATAGAATATTGTTATATAAGGAAACCGGCTCATTTTCAATGAGTCCGCGAACAGTCCTAGAGCGACAGAAGGATCGGCTAAGGAATCTCCAGACTGCTTTATTGTTAGGTTACATCATGAAGCGACCTCCCTAGGGGAAGCTCGTGCATGGAGGAATAAAGCTCGACCTCCCTACTCCCAAGATCGGGCAAGTGACCTGATTAATAAAGCATAACCAGCGACCTAAAGGCTCGCCAGATAGAAGATTAAGTCATGTCTTGCCCCAACGGATAAGTGAGGCCCATTTGTAGAAAATATCCTACAACAGCCAAAAAAGAAGATTCAGTTTGTATACATTGTCTTATACATTAAATGCTGATGTAACTTACTTACTGCATATGTAATTACTATTATAGCCTCTTCTCCTCTATAAAAACGAGGAAGGAGCCCCCTCTGCAAAAGAGAGAGAGAAAAAAGAAAAAAGAGAGACCTCACTTCCATACTAAAACTTTGCAAAAGAAACAGAGACTAAACATTATAACATTGTAAGAATATTGCCTCAATAATACGCTACCACAGACGTAGGATCCGATAGTATCTGGATTTGGCCGAACCACATTAAACTTTGTCTTCCCTCTGCTCTTCCCTTCTTCTTCACTGTTCTTGATATTTTCACCATGCTCGAACCAGATGAAGGTCTGAGATCCCGAAGAATCCTACCCATTGGTCAGAGTTTGGGTCATCACCAAAATTCAACGTCAACATTTTGGTACCGTCTGTGGGGATCTCATCTATTTTGGTTCATTCCTACTGCAATAGCCAAGGGAAGAGCCACCAGAGCCTCAAATGTGCAATCCCATCCTCTGGATGGCCATGTTTCGGCAACGAATTCGTCAACTGCTCCTGTCATCAAAGCAACTACTGATATCCCTCTACCCAGTTTAACACAACCAGTCCCTATTGCCAACAGCACCGATGGACTATGGACCTAGCTCTAACATCAGGAGAAACTTGAGCATATGATGAAAGAACTAACTAAAGCAGTTGCAGCATTGGTGCATGTGCAAGCTTAGAATGCACTAGAGCAGGCTGAAGCCGTCACACCTAAAGTTAAGCACTCTAGAGCAGTTGATCAAGAGCAAACCTCAAACCGTCATTCGCATAATCGGATCAGCGAATCAAACCACCAAGTCTCAAGCCAAAGACTGGGGGACTTGGATATTATGGTAGAAAATCTCCTTCAAAGAGTCAAGCACTTGGAAGGACACCCCCAAACTCAAAATGGCAAAGGCCGTTCTGTAGAGCGAACCCCCTTTTTTAGGGAAATCATGGAGGAACCCCTTCTGTGCAAGTTCAAAATTCCAACCATTCTGTTGTATGATGGAGACAATGATTCGCACAACCACCTGGACTTGTTCAACATCCAGCTAGATCTGCAAGCTTGTAACCCCTTGATTAGGTGCCGTGTCTTCCCTACTACTTTGGGTGAAGTCCCTCGAAGCTGGTTTAGGAGCCTTCCAGCTCACAACATTGGCAGTTGGGAGGGATGTCAGGAGAGGTTCCTAGACCAATATCAAATACTAAAAAAGTAGCTCGCACCCTCATGCCATCTCGCTACGGTCTTCCAAGGCAAGCAGGAAGCACTGAAAGATTACATTGCTCGCTTCAGGCGTGAAGTCAATAATGTTGAGAAACCCTCGGATGAGGCTATTCTAGGTGCCATCTCGGTGAGACTCCGCAGGGATGGAAAGTTGTTCAAAAGTTTGTACAAATCTCCAGTCAGTAATCTGGGAAAATTTTATGAGCAGGCCGCGAAACAAGTCAGGTGGGATGAGACTTTCAGCTCGTAGAAATTCAAAACGAGTAGTTCAGCTCTGAACAAGAAAAGAAGTAACCGTGGGAATGGAAATGACAACCTCGAGTGCCGATTCACTAAAAAGAGCAAGGATGATCGACCTCTATTCCAAGCTTGCCACGACACTTACAGTATCTTGTCAGACACTCAGGACAAGATCTTCGCAATAGAAAGGGACAAAGAGAACTTTGGAAAGCCTTCACCCTTGAAGACTCCCAGTAAGTCCATATTCAACAGGGGAAAGTTCTGTGCATACTACAACGAGTTCGGGCATCTCACCTTGGAGTGTTAGGCACTAAGAGATGCTATCGAGGATCTCACCAAGAGAGGTCATTTGCATGACTACATTGTGCAGCCTTCCAGGTAGTGGCTCGAACCACTTCGGCATGACATTGAGCAAGAACAATATCCTACTATCAAGATGATCTTTTAAACCTTTGTACTCTATGAAAATTGTATAAACATTTCAAATACAAATACTAATTTTAATTTTTTCTTTGAATAGGTGATTCACCTATCTGGCGCCCCTTTTATTTGGGAACAAGATCACCCCGACTACAAGATCAATCACCCCTTTTATTTGGGCACAAGATCGCCCCGACCACAAGATCGGTCACCCGTTTTATTTGGGTACAAGATCGCCCTAACCATAAGATCGATCACCCCTTTTATTTAGGCACAAGATCGCCCTGACCACAAGATCGGTCACCCCTTTTTATTCGAGCACGAGATAGCTCACTGTTAACTTCACAGCTCTCATGCGCACTAATCTATCTGGCCATGAGATTGGCCTGAGCATGAGATCGCTCACTGTTAACTTTGCAGCTCTCATGCGAACTCAATTAAGTCGTAGCTCTCATGCGCACTAATCTATCTAGCCACGAGATCGCTCACTGTTAACTTCACAACTCTCATGCAAACTCAATTAAGTTGCAGCTCTCATTTGCACTAATCTATCTGGCCACGAGATCGACCCAAGCACAAGATCGCTCACCGTCAATTTCGCAGCTTCCATGCGAACTTATTTTGTTATTTTATGATTCCCATACATACTAACTTGTCTATTTATCTAGCCACAGGATCGGCCCGAGCACAAGATCACTCTCATTCGCAACTCATGGTATTCTCTGACTATGCGCAGGTCGCACAGATTATTCAAACCAAAGTGTTTACAAAATGACATCAATAAACAAAAATTGCTGAAAAGAAATTTCATTCATTAAAAGACCTCAACGAGGCAGATTTACTTCAGAAAGCTCTAGATACAGACCAAGCAAAATACAAAGGGAAAAACCTATGACTAAGAAGAAGGATCAACCATGAGGGGCCGCACCTTAGCTAAATCACAGCCCATGCACCACAACTTTCTTCTTCCAGTGCACAATCAGCAACAATGCTACAGCCCTTCATCTTTGACCACCTACCCCTCTTGAAGGAAGCTTATCAGGAAGCCCCAGGAGCTTGGCCGGTCGAACAAATGCCTCACAATGGAGCTGAGAGGACGTAGTCTGGGATCCATTTGAGATCCTTCCATGTTACCGAGGAAGTTAAGTTTTTTGAGTTTTCTATGCAGTAGACCATACACGCCTCTAAAGGAGGCCAGAATGCCGGTAACATTGGTGGTTTATCGGGAAACTCCATGATTGCTCAATACAAGACCAGAAGGGACTGCCTCTCCCTTATATAGAGCGGGGGTTGGCTCTACCGAAGGATCTAGTTTCATTCTCCCAACCACTATCATTAATGGCCCCAAAAAAGGTAAAGTTTGACCCAGGAATAATTGCTAGGCACGTGTCGCCAAAAGCACGGCTTGGAACAGATGAAATGACAGTGTCAGGAAAAGGCTCTGACTGATCAGGAATCAAAGAGTTTCAACTCCCAGCCCGCAGAGCGAGCTGAGAGTTAGGGGACTAATGTTATATGAGGAAAGCAGCTTATTCTGAATGAGTCTGTGAACAGTCCTAAAGTGACAGAAGGACCAGCTAAGGAATCTCTAGACCACTTTATTGTTAGGTCGCATCATGAAGTGACCTCCCGAGGGAAAGCTCATGTGCAGAAGAACGAAGCTTGACCTCCCTACTCCCAAGATCGGGCAAGCGACCTGATTAACAAAGCATAACCAGCAACCTAAAAGCTCGCCAGACAGAAGATTAAGTCATGTCTTGCCCCAATGGACAAGTGGGGTCCATTTGCATAAAATATCCTGCAGCAGCCGAAAAAGAAAATTTAGTTTGTATACTTTGTCTTGTACATTAAATGCTAATGTAACTTACTTACTGCATATGTAATTACTATTGTAGCCTCCTTTCCTCTATAAAAAATGAGGAAGGAGTCCCCTCTGCAAAAGAGAGAGAGAAAAAAAAAAGAAAATAGAGAGAAAAAAGAGAGACCTCACTTCCATACTAAAACTCTGCAAAAGAAACAGAGATCAAACATTGTAACATTGTAAGAATATTGCCTCAATAACACGCTACCGTGGACGTAGGGTTCGGTAATATCCGGATTTGGCCGAACCACATTAAACTTTGTCTTCCCTTTACTGTTCCCTTCTTCTTTGTTGTTCTTCTTATTTTCACCGTGCTCGAACTGAATGAAGGTCTGAGATCCCGAAGAATCCTACCCGTTGGTCGGAGTTTGGGTCATCAGCAAAATCTGACGTCAACAAATATAAAAATACTTTAAATGCTCTATAGTCACTTTTGGTAATGAAATATCAAAATCTTTATAAATTATCACATCAACTTCAGGTTATGTGATATCAAAATCCCATGCAAACAAGACATTCACTTTAGAAAATTGAGTATCAAAATTCTTTGGATGTTGTCACATTCATCTTGGGGAATGGATGATAAGCTTTTACGAATGTCTTGATTTTAATCAATATATTATCTTGTATGCAATCAAAATGCAAAATAATAGAATATTTTAGGCTTTTTCTTATTAGTACTTTAGGGCCCATTAGACATGAAGTAATTCAGCATATTTTGGTTAGTGAATTTCTGGTTCACTATAGTATTTATTTTAGTTTTTATAAACTATTACATTAACTTCAGGTTATGCGCAATTCAAAATATTTTAGTTAGTAAACTTCTGGTTCATTATAGTATTCATTTCAATCTTTATAAACTATCACATTAACTTGATATTTGTGTAATTCAAAATATATTGGTTACCGAACTTCTAGTTCATTATAACATTTATTTCAATCTTTATGAATTATCACATTAACTTCAAGTTATGTGATATCGAAATAAGAGAATGAAGTCATTAATTAAAATAAGAAAAATAGTTTACATCATGCATAATAGCATCAAGAACAGAGAGTTAAAAAAAATCAAATCACAAGTTTATAATGAATAAGAAAAGCGTGGTCAATTTTTTTCTTTTTTTCTTTTTGTTATGAACATAAAATTTCATTCATGCAAGATCCTACAAAGACAAGATATGTCATATAAACTAGGAAATTAGTATCAAGAAATACACAAGCTAACAAATAGAAAATGTCATGTGTTAATTCCTTGAGGAAGATTTACAAAGCTAATGAGTAATTATAGAAGAAAGGTAGTTTAAAACAAGAAAATGAAGTTATTAATTAAAATAAGTAAAAATAGTTTATATCATGCATAATAGCATAAGAACGGATAGTTAAAAAAATCTAATCACAAGTTAATAATGAATCAAAAAAGTGTGGTCAAAAATTATTTTTATTAGGAACATAAAATTTCATACATGCAAGATCCTGCAAAGATATAATGTGTCATGCAGACGAAAAAATTAGTATCAAGAAATACAAAAGTTGACAAACAAATTATGTCATGTATTAATTTCTACAGGAAAATTTGCAAAGTCAATGATTAATTATACAAGGAAATCCATGTACATAAGTCAATAAAGAATTCGAAAGTGTTTTCATACAACTACGACATAGAATGTTAGATTTATTATTTATTTCCTTTTGCAGAACTAATTTAGCATAAATTGCAAAATTAACAAAAAGAATCAAGAGTAAATTATATAATATAGCATATAAATCATATCATACAAAAATGAATTTAAGGGGAAATTTCATTCTTTTGCCTAAATCTAAAAACTTGAAATAAAAAAAAAATTGTGTTGATAACATATTATAAAAGTAAAACAAGAATATTAGAGAAGTATATATGAAGAATCAGAGTGATGTGAACGAAATTTTTTTTTATTCATAATTATGTAAAATCCTTATTATAATGATCTATATATAAGATTCCAAACCCCAAGAGATAATTAGAAATAAATTTAATCAAAATAAACTCAATCAAGAAAACTCATAATAATATGTAAATAAATTAAAATAATTCCATGAACATCCAGATTAAAATGACATTTATAACAACCAAATTTATTTGTGTCTAGACATATCACAAATAACAAATAATAGGCTTCACCCACAGAAGAAATTCACTCGAGAAGACAATAAAGACACAGCTATTGTTGAAACTGAAGTTTTATTCCTCGTTTTCATTCGAGGTTCATCTCATTTTGGAAGGGTAAAAATTTAGATGTTCCCAAACTTATTTTCATTCCCATTTTTCCTCCTTCCTGGTTCCACTTGTTCATCTAGACGGGTGAAATTAATTTCACTTCCTGGTTTTCATTTCTACACTTGCTTTCCTTCCTATTTCCAATCATTCCAAACGGAGCCTTAGGATCTCTTCCTGGCACCAAATCAACGATGTTCTTCCTACCTTCCAAGTCCAAAATGCCCAATGCCTATCATGCTCCTGTTCCCAAGAAAATTTCCATCAACAGAGGTGCGAAAAACGTTTTCTTGCTGTTAAATGGGTCTATGATGAATCGTATACGAAAGTTGCTCTTTTGAGTTTAAACATTCAAAATGCTCTCACTTGTTTGTTAAAAAGCCCAAACCAAAACAAGTTATTCTATTACTGGCTTGTTTTGCATGTGATTCAGTTGATGACTGAGGTCAATTTATGGGGCACATTGGTAAACTTGATGCCACAAACGGTAAGTTTCACAAAATCTATAATTCAGGAGAGGTTGTTTGTAATTTTGCCAGGAGTGAGGAAATAATTATTCCCTTCCACGGCTAACATTTTCATCACTTTGCATTAAATTATAGATTGATGTTTTCATCTTTTGTCTTAGATATATATAATTGGTTTGTCTTTTATTTTTGTTTCATATTCATGTTTGATATCCAAAGTGCCTCCAAATTAGTAAAATGTGAGAAGATACATTTTTCACGCTTAGATGACAATTTCGTTAACGATTGCAAACTACTAGCCGAAGGCCAGAACCTGATAATATTTACAGTTTACATCTCTGTTGTTTTCTTACAGTCATAATTTTGTCATTGCTTGACATAGTCAAAGCTTTTAAAAGTATTTGAGAATCAACACTAGTTCAACATCACTATTAAATAATAAATTATTGAAACTTGTTTTCTATAATCAATTTTTCGTTCTTCAAAATCTGTCAATATCTATTTTGTCTTCTTTAACATATAAATTAATTACATTTAATCCTCGTTAAATAAAAAATTTTATTTTACTCTTTCTAATATACAAATTGAGCTAATTTAAGTGTAAGTTAATAATTTCTATCAAATTTAAAATAAAAAATCTTAATGGGCATACAAATCTTCAACATTGTTGCATACTAACAATCATTGGGAAAAAAAATTAATAAAACTCAACTTGTCAGGCTAGAAAACATGCAAATTATATGATCCATTTGAAGCCAAAAAACACCCTTGATTTGACAATTAATATAATGTGATCAACTAATTTCCCTCTCAATGATTAACAACTTGGACCTCACTAAAATTGTATCAAGTAAAATTTTTAGTCTTCAATTTAACTAAAGATTCAAATATAGATCAAACATGATCCAATTTGTATATTATAGAAACTAAAATTAAATTTGTTATTTAGGAGAGATTAAATATAATCAATTTATGAAAAATCAAAATTGTAATTAAACCTAATGAATTTACATACTCAGTTTATCAATTATACTCATAATTAATTATCTTTCATACCAAATAGGTATGTCAATATAGAATTATTAAAATACTTTTACACCATTTACAATTATGATACAAGCCATAATTAGCTCACACATCGACAACAATCTCTAATCAGCAAATTCTACATATGCAATGATCCACACAATTAAAGTTCGTCTCTACCAAATCTGAGTCTCTTGGCTGCTTACTAGTCCGTCACCTAAACTGCAGCTTCCTTGCTTATTCTAAGTGCTTGCTCTGCTATAAACGTAACACTTTGAGAAGAACAAAAAGGCAGCCAACTCTACTGCACTAAGAGCAGCAAGAAGAGCATAGAAATAATCAAGATGTGAACGATTAATATTACTAGCAAACCAACTTTCATGGCCATTTCCACCAGTCGCTTTTTCAACAGCAGAGATAAGAAAGCTACTTATAAAGCTCCCAACCCCAAAAATACTGAGATAAAGGGCAAGACCCACACTTCTTAAATCATCTGGAACCTGGTCATAGAAAAACTCTTGCAGACCTACCATTGCAAAAACATCAGATACTCCGAACAAGACATACTGAGGAATTAACCACCACACACTCATGGGAATAGTCATGTTTGGCATATCAATTAGCCCATAGTCTTGTGCAGTTTTTAGTCTTTTCATCTCAACAAAAGCTGCAATTACCATAGAAACAGCAGACAGAAACATCCCAGCTCCAATTCTCTGTAGCATTGTGAGGCCAGAGGGTTTCCTAGTGAAAGATCTCACTACAGGAACAATAATGCGGTCATAGATGGGAACGAAAAGAACAATGGAGAGGGATATAAATGATTGAAGGGAAGCTGCAGGTACATAAAACCCAGAAAATATTTTCCTGTCCATAGTAACCCCCTGCTTGGTAAAGAAAGTGGAAGATTGAGCAAACACAACGGCATAAATCAAGCTTGTAGCCCATATTGGGAAGAGCCTAAGGACTGCCTTGGCTTCTTCAACCTCACTAATGGTACAAACCTTCCCATCTTCCTTTGAACCATCAGGTGCAATTAATGCTTTGTTCAGGAACCTGGCAAATTTGAGAATAAACAGGAATTTCACTAAGCATAAGAAAAACTTCATTTCAGTAGATTCTATTACAGAAATAGCCACGCCACATTACAAATCTGGCAAAGGGCAAAATGAGAATCTCATTTAAGGTCACTATGGTAGCAATCTAACTCCAGAAAGAGACAGGAGTAATCTAAGTCAAGAACGCTAACAAGCTGTATTGACATTTTGAGAAACATTTGTGACGCATGAGACTCATTTGTAATGAAAACAATATCCCATGCTATTTGTAAGCTGGAGGCATATTCATTCGCATGGATGGTAAATAAAATATATATGTGGTAAGTCCCACTTTGAAACCAATGACAAAGAAAGAATGAGAGTACAGATATACAAATCCGAGCACTTAAGAAGCTCTAACTTCCAGAGTGCTTTCTAAAAAGGAAAAGCTTTGACAGAAATGGTAATACTGAAATGACCAATAAATCAATTTAAAATAGCTTCATAATACATGTTTGCTCAAAAGAGAATTAGATCGTGAATGTCTAATATAGGTTAAAAGCATTAACATAGAACAGATATCCCTTGCTTAAATGAAGTAAATCAGATGCCATGTTCTGTAGTTTTCCTTTCACAATATGCATATGTAGAGTCAAATAATTTTTTTTTAATATAGAAAAAGAAAATTTGAGTGAGAAAGAGAAAACTAGTACCAAAAAATGAGGACAACAAATCATTCATTTAATGGAGTTCTATATGCAATTATGGTTTCCCTAGTTTCAGGTCTCTTATAATGCATCAGTATACGCAAAAGGCCCATCAATCTTACTTGAATTGTAGAGAACCATGGTGAGGTAGAGTACCACGTGCTTCCTCTTCACTAGCAATTGCTAAAGGGGTAGTTCGCCAATTCCTTAGTGCAAGTACAAACACCCAACCAATTCTCAAAAATGGGTTCTTCTCATTCCCTTGTATGCTAAACCGGTAAGTCCAAGTACCAAGTGAGAACACAACCAATGAAATAACCATTACAATGCAAGGAATCCCAAATCCAAGACCCCAACCAACATTATCCTGGATATAATTTAAGATCGAAACCGTTACCAAGAGGCCTGCAGCGTAAGTAAAATACCACCAATTAAAAAAAGAGCTTCTGGCCTTCCTTTCCTCTGGGTCTTCCCTATCAAATTGATCTGCTCCAAAAGCCTGGACACAAGGCTTGTGTCCACCTTGTGCAAGTGCTACAAGATATAGGGAGAAGAAGAATAGGATCACGTTCATCTCAAAACAAGATGCACTGCCATTGGAAACTTGGCAGTTGAATGTGCTGACTGGAAGTATAGCTGATAACGTCAACAGGCCCAGTGCCTGCAGTTCAATCCAATATAAAACAGATAGCAATCCATCAAAACCACAAAAAAAAACAAACTCCTATTACCATTTCCCAGAGTCTTCTAAGAGTCACATTTGACAATCAGACATATAGTTACTACTAAAGACTGCTCTCATCCAAAAAAAAGACTGCCTCTTAACACAATCCCTGTATTGGTCAACTGAAGCTGAAGAAGAAGCTTAAGTGTATGCTTCCTCTAGGGCAAAAATGTAAGCATAAAAAAGGACTACAAACACTAAGGATCTGTCCAATATATATGTCTACAATTCCTAATAGTTTTTAATTCATTAATTAAGCTTACGTTTCTTTAAATGGATGTAAATAGTCATAATTATTTTGATTCACTTCTACAGTGGTTGCCTTATGCCTTTCAAAAAAGCAGAACCTCAATGGATAAAAGCCTTTATGGTGAGCAAAAGCTAAAGAGTTCTCTTTTAAAACCTTTTTCCAGTGCCTGATCATAAACTTCTGTTTGCATTTGGCGATTAATTATTTATGTCTGCCACACCTTTCAGCAAGCAAAAACACTAATTCAGATGACAGCAACAAATTCCAAAAATGAAAGAAGTATTAACCAAGTGAAAGAATATATTAAAATCGAAACTAAAATATATAAGTGCATGTTTAGTATTACATTTGGCTGTCCCTAGAATAATAATTGATTTTGTCCTTCCTTTTAGCATGTTTAATCAAGCTTTTGGAGGTATTTCAGAATCTATGCTCTCAATAAAATCAATCATCACTCAATGTTTTGAAACATTAAAAAAAAAAATTAACATATAATTAATTGTTTCAAAATCAATTACCTGTAATCAAGTATACTCAAAATCTCAAAATCAATTATCACACCCATATACCAAGCATAAACATAGGATGGAAACTGACCAGAATATAGATAAGGGAAGCAAGAATGATAGTGCGGTAACGGCCAAGAAAAGAATCAGCCACAAAAGCTCCAAGCAGAGGAAGCAGCGACGCCGTCCCCGACCAGATGTTCACGTTCTCAGCAGCTGTTACCATGGACTGCCCAAGTGGCCCCGTCAGATAATTTATCAGGTTCGAGTTGATTCCATAGTAAGCAAACCTCTCCGCAACTTCAACAACTAAATTTGACATTCCAAACTAAGATTAGTTCAAATTATTACTAAAAACGGCAAACAAACTAAAACTGGCGGCTTTACACATAATGAAGGCAGCTGATCTCCATCCACCGAAGCGGGATCTGAGAACTGGGCGACCCTTGTAATCGACGGCACCGTCTACCCTGTCCAACAGCAGCGGAGTATCACTTTGGGAATCGGAAAAACCGTCGGAGATGGCCATGAAACAACGTGAGATGCCACGACCTTTTCAATTCTGGAACAGCCAGTCCAAACCAATGGAGTTAGCACAATAATTTATCACCAAATAAGTTCACAGATGCATAATTCTCCTTTGTCTGGTCCCAGTGGGTCCCGTCTTTGAGTTGCAAACAAATTCTGGTCGGCATATCGATCTTTGATATTTAAGGGACTGTTTAGAAGTATTTTCAGATGTTTTTGTTTTATTATTTTTGAAAATAGTTTTTTAAAAATTGTTTTTAAAAATTGTTTTTTTAGAACTAAAAAATAAAAAACTTGTTTAGATGTAAATTTTGAAAACAAGTGTTTTCTTTATTTTTAAAGATGAAAAAAATTTATTTAATATTATTTATAACTTTATCATTAATGAAAATAGGTATTCTTCTTATTTTTGAAAAAAATCTGA
>JANHAO010020210.1:0-12934 GCA_026873985.1 Saraca asoca | reverse complement strand
CTTTTGAGGCCATGAAGAGGATTTTCCTGGTGTGAAGATCCACAGTCTTCCGCTGTGCAAGAGCTAGACTAAAGGTTAGTAAGCTCTTCTTCTACTCTAGATTTGATCTAGGATGTTTTGAGACCTCAAACCAGTGGATCCTTGGGAGTTTGCTCAGCCAAGAGGAGGAAAATTTTTGAAATTTTTGGCCCTTCTCTACTTATCTTGGCCAAGCAAAAACCTTCACAGTATTATAGCATATCATGTTTCATGCCTTCCTACTAGAACACATCTTTCAAATCATGATACATTTTAGTCACACCCAGATGCATCGTGTATAATGAGTTATGAGGCTAATATAATAAATCTCTATGAACACTTGAATGGACCCATAATCATCTTTCTTTTTTTAGCACTCTTGCTTGCCAACTACAATATGTGAATTCAGTTTCATTTCCCCTTTATTTAAGAAATGCGTATTGTGAATCTTGCTTTTGAGCTTCCTTAATTCAATCTACCAACATTGATTGTACTGCTATGTGTGCTAAAATTGAGGTCTAGTCTAAAACTTCTAATTGCACCCCAAGCTTTTCAAATTCTAGGTAGAAATACATTAACTTTTCCTTTTTGGAATGGAGATAAGCTAAACTACTTGCCAACTTGTGACCCAATGCATCTATCACCACATTTGCCTTGCCAGGATGATACAATATTATGTAATCATAATCTTTAACTAGCTCCATCCATCTTCGTTGTCGAAGTTTAAGATCTTTTTGGTCGAAAATGTATTTTAAGCTTTTGTGATTCATATAAATCTCATAAGTTTTTGCATATAGGTAGTGCCTCCATATTTTTAAGGCAAAAATGACTACCTCCATTTCTAGATCATGAGTAGGATAATTTTGCTCATGTTTCTTCAATTGCCTCAATGCATATGCAATTACTCTTCCATTCTGCATCAATACACATCCCAACCCAATTCGAGAAGCATCACAGTAATAGTGTAGCTGCCTGATCCATATGACAATGTTGATTCCAGAATTATTGTTAAGCATTGCTTTATTCTTTGGAAGCTTTATTCACACATAGGGATCCATTCAAATCTCACTCCTTTCCAAGCTAATTTGGTTAATAGCATAGAAATATTAGAGAAGTCTTTAACAAATTTTTGATAGCATTTGGCTAATCTCAGAAAATTACAAACTTCAGTGATTGTCATAGGTATATGCCATTTCTTTGTAGCTTCTATTTTCAAAAGGTCAACTTGTACTCCATCTTGTGACACTACGTGTCCAAGAAACTTGACATTAGTTGCCCAAAATTCACATTTGGAAGATTTCGCATAGAGCTTCTACTGTTGTAAAGTTTGCAACACTATTCATAGATGTTGATTATGCTCTTGCTCACTTTTAGAATAGACCATGATATCATCAATAAACACACTCACAAACTTATCCAAGAATGGTTTGAAAATCTAGTTCATCAAATCCATAAAAATAGCTAGGGCATTTCTTAGTCCAAAAGACATTACAAGAAATTCATAGTGCTCATATCATGTATGAAAGGCAGTTTTGGGTACATCTTCTTTACAAATCTTTAATTGATGATATCCTGATCTCAAATCAATTTTTAAGAAATATTCTACTCCTTGCTATTGATCAAACAAATCATCAATATGAAGGAGGGGATACTTATTCTTATGGTCACCTTATTCAATTGATAGTAATCAATACACAACTGTAATAATCCTTCTTTCTTCTTCACAAAAAGTATAGGTGCTCTCCAAGGTGAAACACTGGTATGAATGAAACCTCTATCAATTAATTCTTGTAGTTGAATTTTCAATTCTTCTAATTACATTGGTGCCATTCGATAAAATGGAATAGAGATAGGCTCAATGCCGGGTATCAGATTAATAATGAATTCAATTTCTCGATTTGAGGGTAATTTGGGTAATTCATCAGGAAACATGTCAAGGAATTTTTGTATTACTGGAAATTCATTCAGATTTGAAACCATCTAATTTAAATCTTGTATGATGACTAAATGAGCTAACACCCCCTATTTAAAAATTTCTAAGCTCACACACTTGAAATTAACCCATCTATCTTAGCTACCATTTCCCCTTGAAAAATTACAACCTTCTTATAGAAACAATTCATGTACACATGGTGATGAGAAATCTAATCCATTCCTAGAATCACATCATCATCAACCATATCTAACACAATTAGATTTATAGTTACTTGCTTATCTCCTATTATCATGGCACACTTTCTAACTAAACTGTCAGTGAAGAAAGTGCTGCCGATGGAAGTCATTACTACCAATGGTGTCTCCATCAGTTCTCCAAATTCATTTAATAAAACAACAAATTTCTTTGTAATAAAGGAATGAGTGGCACCAGGGTCAAACAAAACTTAAGCTTGTAAATAATGTATTTTTACAATATTGATGGTGTTGCTAGTTGATTATGAGGTCTTGCTTAATAATTTGTACCATACCCTAAGACATTCATATTTAGAGGACATTTTCTTGCCCTATGTTCAGGTTGACCATATTGGAAACACCTAGTCAAGTCCTTCCTATAAGGCCCATAATGAATTGTATTACAAATTTTACATTGTGACATGTTAACATTAAAATTTCCCTGGCTCTGAGGTATATTCCTTCCACGGAATAGGATAGAAGTAGTTAAAATAGATTGACCTCCTATATTCCTTCTTACAGCTGAATTCTGTGGCTGAGATGATCCAGAAAAACTTCCTCTCCACCCACTTGGTGGTGCTTCATGATCTAGAGTTGGTCTCCCACTCTAAGTAGTATTGGTTTCCTCAATTTGAACTCTTTTTTACTACTGGAAGACATTTCCCTCTCATGACACTCTTTAAACCTTAACTCCACCTACACGGCTTAGTTCATGGCTTGTTAATATGTTGTGTTTGGATTGACTTTAACACGTTCAAAATAATAATCACAAAGCCTTTGTATAAATTTTTCTACCTTTACGGCTTCATTAGGAATTAGATAAGTTACATATCCAGAAAGTCGAGTGAATTGGGCATCATATTCACTCATAGATATATTCTCCTACCTTAAATTTTTCAAATCTCCAAGCGTTCACTTGCCAGATATTGGAAGCAAGGAATCTATCGATAAATGCTTCTTGGAATGTTATCCAGGTTAATGGTTTTGCATTAGTAGCTTACCCTTCAATAGTCCTCATATACTAGTAATGTGTCAAATCATTCAACTAGTACCTGGATATATCAAGGTAGCTTCAGTTTTAGAAATTCATGCATAATTTTCATCCTACTATTTTGCTTATTTCTAGCAAGAGAAGCCTGATCTTTATCATTTCGCCTGCTTCTTTCAGACTCTCTATTTTGGTCTTGATTTTGATTTTGTGTTAATACATGTATCGAGCAATCTATTGCCTTTTGGACTATGTTTTTCACCCACTAGGGAACTTCTGGGTTCTCATCAATTTCATAGTGGGGATTATTTCATCCAATGGACGATCCTTCCTAACTAGTCTCATGTTCTTGGCCTTCTTGCCTTCCAGTTCTCACCATTATCTACATCACAAAATTAGTCAAATTCTCATGACACACATTAGTTCTCATTTGACTCTATTGACATAGGCATATATTTCACCAGGTCAATGGGAATGGTATTAGCAATACATGTTCTCAGGTGCACAAGTGCTACTAGTACTATTCCTATTAACACTTGATGAAAATACCATCGCTATGCGACTCTAAATAGCTCTACATGCAGGCCTATACTCACAAGTTTAACCTAGACCATTGCTCTGATACCAATAATGCCATGACCCAAAACCCTGGTTATAACCAGCATGAATATCATTCTTTATTTGAATATTCACTAGCCCTTACGATTTATTGTTGTTATAGTTATCTTAGTATTTCATTAGTGATAATTATATAAATCTTATTGACTAGATAGAATGTAGCAAACTCAAGAAAGACAAAAATGCTCTTAGAAGATATATACATATATTATATAACTTATATTGGCATCGCCTAATAGGCTAATGCTAGTATTGTCAAATTGTACTGAAGTTTACAATAGTTGCTAACATAACAACTGTTATCTTCCCTAAATCCTTGAGACCATTTCCAAAACCACCCTATGTACTTTTAAAATAGGGCATTCAAAAGAGGTAAGATTAATCTATGTCTTACCATAATATCAAAAGCATAGATTAACCTAACTAAACCCTACAGCCTTTTTATTTACAAGTTTTTCAAAAATGGTCAGCAAAATTGTTTTCATTTAGATGGTAGACCTTTAGGGGTCAAACCATCCTAGGGCCATTATTAAGAGTACATTGGGTGGTTTCAGTGGAATAATCTCGATAACATGAAGAACTTCGCATCCTACCAATTCAGGGTGATGGTATAGTGTATGTTTATTTGGCATGATCCTAAGGGGCTTGAGACTGTGGTGGTGAAGGTGTTAGTGCTGATTTCTATTAGATTGTTATCTATTCTTACTTTACAGGGTGGGGTTAGCAACAATGTTTTGAGAATCTAAAAAATAATCCATAGAAGAATGAGTATGGAGCTCAATGAATAAAACATACTAAACTTATGAATTCACTAAACATCATAAACATATATATATGAGCATTCATACCTTAGCTAGATGGTTATTTCTTATATAATCTTTCATAAGCAAATATCGATTATCAGATACCCATATATGTGGGAGTTCACATTATATTTCCTTAGCACATTATGCTGAGTTGGGCTCTCATAGCCACCAACCACTATTTTTGGCTCACTATGTATGCTGATCACATGATATTATATTGCAACATTCCATATGGTAACAAAGCAAGTGAAACAATACATAATACTAAATATAAATCTCCTTGTTACTTCAATCTAGACTTATCCTATACAAACTTAGCCTTAACCTTCCAAGCCAACCTTATCCAACTCATCATTTTAGAATATGTATATCCAAGATCCGGTTTATTATTCCCCATCATGACCTATCATTCACATTTTGAGTCACATAAGAGCTTTCAAATAGTTAAAGATATTAATCATATAATAGATACATCATTAAAATCAACATATTCCATCATTATTCATGATATCATGTTCTATTTTGGGTCTCATAAAAAGTCACAAACATTAAGCAATATGATTCTCACAACAACTATATCATATCATTCTCATTCAGCCACAATCTTGGTCATAAGAGTTACCTTCTGTTTGCAAATGCACCACACATTCTTTGTTTCATCATATGACTATTTCAATAAATTTTATATTAATAATCTATATAGCTAATTGTTAAATTCAATAATATTAGATTATAATTACCTATTTAACATTTCTTAATTTTTATACTCAATTTAATAGGGTTTATACAAGATTAAACCAAGGGAATAGGAAATATTCTAGAAAAAAGTGAAGTAGGGTTGAAAAATGGGGAAATTTTTGAAGATGCAATCAGAATCGTGAGTAGAATTGTTGAAGAAACTCCAATAGAATCACGATCAGAATCAAGGAGTTCAAGTATGAAAGATTTGATTCGACTTGAAGAAAATCAGTTAGAAATATGAATTTGCTCACCAAAATGTGCAATCATTAGAGAAGTCCAATTACAAACACGATCAAGATTGCAATTGAAATTGAAAAATTAAGTTGGAAAGATCAATTCAAATTGCACAAATCTAGTCCAAGTTTCAATTTGAATTGTAAGAGTGAAACTATTAGGATTCTGTGAGCATGATCACAGGTTTAAAAAGTTATGATTCAACTAGTACGAGCAAAAATTACAGGCAACAGTACAAAAATAAGGGAGAATGACTTCCAATTCAACCATACACTATAGGAGCTCATCACAACATGTTTTGATAGCTCAAGCATACATAGAACCCAACTATTTCAATAGCAAACTAATCATTTTATTAGTTAGTCTATTCAATCACAAATTATGCCTCACAATCACAAAATCCATTTCCATAAACTATCATCAAATATTCAGCAGATCATAAGCAAGAAACACATATTAATTCACAAGAATGGTAAGAGTTACTCACAAGTGAGCTGTTATGTCAAATCACTATTGATCTCACCTATAAACCTTAACACTTTTCATAAACAAAGAAAAGAGCATGTTAGCTTCTTGATTATTTAAATATTTTTCTTTCAGCAAACATTTAGATATCATTTGATTTTGGTTTCATTACATAGAAATAGACTAAATATATAAGATTTGAGCTCTAAAACTTTAGAAAATTTGTATGGATTCTTAAAGTCAATAGTGACATAAACAATAACTGTTAACTACAAAAATTTATAGCTTGGATTATATCCCATGAATCAACATAATTTTGATAGCAAAACAGAGAGGAAGAAGAGAGGATTTAGCAGTAAAAATTTGAGAAAAATAACAAGGGAGATTGGTAAATTTAGTTGACGAAAGAGAGAGTGAAGGTAGAGAGAGAAAGTAAACTTGGAGAAGAAGAAGCAATTACATGACTTGTGCAATCCGAGAAGCTAAAGAAGAAGAAGAAGAGCCAACTAAGGGAGGGGTAAAATAGGAAATATAAGTCAACTTTTCAACAACTACAAGTTGACCATTTCCCTTTTTAGTACTTTTCCAATTTCTTTCATTTTGAGCTCAAATTTAACGAATTTATCAGTCACCAATGTCCATGAAATTTTGATACAAATTAGGTAAATTAAATACTTTCATAACGGTTATAATTTTGTGCTTATCCAATATTCATAACCCTAGTTTCAATATTTCTGAAGTTTTTCTAGAAATTAAATCTTAAAATATGAATTTTATTATTTGAATATTCATGATAGTAATTTGATCTCCGAAATATTTCTAAAATTTTATGTAGTCTATTTCTATTATATCTGAATCTCCCATGTCTCTAAATACATAGTTTTGAATTTCTCAAAAATTTTAATTTTTCTTTTTTTTTTTAGATTTTTAAGGATATTTTATTGCCAAAATTGATTTTAGAAAATTTGGGATATTATAACTGGACAAATTACCTTGTCAAATTTATATAAACACCCTTAAAATGAGAAAAAAAATAGGACAAATAATCTATATGTGCATTTTCTCTCAATTTTATATCATATGATCTTCTCTTCATACTTGATTTTTATGTTAAGTTTCATCCAAATTTAAGCACATTTGCTTGCTAAATTTGGTCACAAGTCTCGATTTTTGACATATAGACATGTTAGAGCATAAGGGGTGGGAAAATATAGGCCCACATGTAAAATTCATACTCCAAAAATTAAAGCACATAAGCAATTATAGCAATATTTTTAATGATAGAGTATCCATAGAAGAAAATGCATATACAACTCTAGAAGAGGTAAGTGAGGATGAAAACAATGACTAACACATTCATCATTGAAATGTTTTGATAATTAGATTGTCATTTATCACAAAAGACATCAACATTCTACTTTTAAGCAAAATGCATAGGTCCAATTTTAAAATGTGGTGAAAACTAAATCAACCAACAAAGAAAAAAATCGAAACAGATATAATTTAGCCAACAAATAAGTCAATATCAATAACATTTACAACATCAAAATGAAAATAAGGATTATAAAATTAAATCTCAAATTTCCCCTATCAAAACCCTAACGCTTAGAAGTTTTTCAAATTAACCTCATAGCCCACAAATCAATAAAACTAAACCACAAGCTATTGTAATGCCCTGATTTTTTTTTTAAAAAAAGTTGATTTTGATAATGAAATGACTTTTCAAAGAATTTGAAAAGGTGGATTTGAAAATTTTGAGAACTCCAAAACTGTTAATTCTAAGATATGGAGTGTTCAAATACAGTAGAAATAAATTATATTAATTTTAGAAATCTTCAAAAACTTGAAATTTCCATTTTGAATGCTTATAGAATAAATTTTGTGTTTTTGATATTTAATTTCCGAGAAACCCTAGAGAAATCAAAACTAAGAATACAAGTACCTGGTGAATGCAAATAAGATAATTAATTTAACTAATTTGTATCAAAATTTGAAAGTCACCGACGATATATGAGATTGTTAAATTTGGACTTGAAGTTAAAGAAATTGGTAAAGTTACTAAAAGGAAAATCACAAAGCTTGTTAAGGAAGAAAGTTAAAGTAAAAGTTGACTCAATTATCCAATGTTGCCCTAAAAAGGTCAGTTCCCTTTTTCTTTTTCATGCTCACTTTTTGTTGCATTTCATGCAACCCATTTAAGCTTCAACTTACAATCAAGCTCATTCTCTCTTTACATCATCTATCTTTAAGTAAGCACATTATTCTTTCATGATAATTTTTCATATTTTTATTACTAATTCCTCTTATTTTCTTCTTCAAATCAGTACCAAAATCTTGTTGATTCATTAAGTATAATTTGAGTTATGAATTTTTTAATCTAAATATTACTATTCATTTTCACTATTCATCTTATGAACCTGTATGAATTTCTGGTGTTTTTGGGCCTCAAATCTTCTATTTCTAGCTAGTTTCTATGGAATAAAATCATAATCTAATAGGTTTTTGACTACTTGATGAAAGAAAACTCTTGAAAATCTAAGAATCTAACATGTTCTTCTTTCTTGTTTATGAAAACATTGAAGAACCTTGTTGGATCTTTTTACCTCTTTGTTCTCCGCCACTTCTGTGAGTAATTCTTACCTCTCTTGTGAGTTGTAAAATAACCAATTGATTATGAGCCAGGAAAATAAGTATCATATGGTCTTATGTCATAGATTGAGTTTGATTGGAGTTGTTAATATAAATATAGTTTTATGATTAGAAAAGCTTAGTTTTATACTTAGTTCTTATGTGATTAAAGGCCAGTTGAGATAGCTCATGAAGCTTGGTTAAGAAATTAAGAGTTATATTTACAAAAATGTGTATGTGCACTATAAACTTGTAAGAATCCGGATGTGTGATTAGAATCACTAGCATGATCGCGAGCCCAGAAACTTGAAATTCAAGTAGAATTATGATTAGAATCATGAGAGTTAAATATAAAAGCTTCAATTTGACTTAAGAAGTTTTAGTTCAAAATACGAGTCTACTTATCCGAAATTGCAAACTTTCAGGAAGTTCAGGACCACAATCAATCCGAATCGTGATCAGAATAAAAAACACAGCTAGGAAAGGTTGATTTGAATTGTGTAGAGTGAGTTTAATTTTCAATTCGAATCGTAATAACCTAAATGTATATTCTATTTTTACGATCATGATCGCAAAATAAGTGTAAGGAAGGGTAATTCAAATTGTAAGCCCTGGAGAAAAATATGTTGAAATATTTTTGAAAAACCTATAAACTAATGATGTGTTGCCTATAATTCCTTCTCTATAATTGTATGGATTGTACGGTTTGATTTAGGAAATGATTGAATGACTGAATGACTGAATGATTGATTAAGCTGAAAATTTGCATTATATTACATGTGTTATGAATTTAATTGATATGAATCCTTGAAAGTTATTTCTTAGCTTCAAATAAAGAAATTATATTGTTGCTTATTATCATTAAACTTGAGTAAAGAATAAAATGGGTAAGTTCAATAAGCTATAAATTATAATGCTTTTTTACATTTTTTTTCTTCTTGAAAGCTTAGGAATTCCGCATGGAACATGGGATGATGATTGACAATGATAAGATGTGATTGATGTGATAAGTTGGGGGAATATGAACAGGATCCCAAATCTGTGCGTTCCATTATGTAGCGTGGAAATAAGGGGAACTTGGAGGGATAAGGTTGGGATTGTGCAAGTTACGGTGGAACAAAGTAACAAAGAGAATCTTGATTTTGTTTATTTATTTTACCTATCTGAATTGTTATTCTATGAAATGCTGAAATGATATGATCCAGTGATATGATAAAACAATCTGAAAAATGTGAGGATTAATGATGACTGCCTGAGGTTATGAGAAAATCATGGTTCTTTATAAGTTGTTAATGATAATATTATGCAATACTATTCAAAGGTTAGTTTCTATGACCTCATGATTTGACTACTAATTTTGGTATGAAATATGATTACATTTGCTATGATGTATATACATTTTTTATTCTTAGTAAATTCGTAAGTTAGGTAGGGATTTATCTCATTAAGCCACAAACTCACTCTTCTGTGGATCATTTTTCAGATTCTCATAATATTACCGCTATTCCTCCATCAAAACGTAAAGATGGATGTTGATCCCATTGAAGTAACCGTTGATGTTCACAACCACCGTAACGAGTCCCTTAGGAGCGTATGAAGTTAGGATTCATTATGTTATCATACTAAACTTAGCAGGATGCAAGGTCCTACATGAAGTGGAAATTATACCCCTAAAACCACTCAATATTTTATTGATAATGGTCATGGGATGGCTTGATCCTTAGGGTATCTACCATTAGGTTTCTTTTTTGTTAATCTTTTGAAAATCAATATATAATAGGGTCGTAGAGTATCCATGAGCGTTTAGTTAGTTTAACCTATACTTTTGGTTCTATAATAAGTTATAGGTTAATCTAACTTTTTGATTTACCTTTGCCTTTGTGTGTACATGACTCTTAGATCATATTTTTTTTTTTAAAAAAAATAATGTAAAACCACTAACAATGATGTTCCCAAAGGCATGTGCCTTATTTAGACAATGTCCTTGTAAATTATAAAAATTATATTTATATTTCAATGTGACTTCCTTTTTTTACAAACAAATATGATTAGAAAGTATTGATGCAAGTATGAATAGAAATAGTTAATAGAAATAGGTTAGAGGCTGGTGATATCAATCAAAGATTAATATTCATACTAGTCATAGCCAGAGATTTGGGTCTGACACCTATCAACCAATAACCTTAACTCCAAAGCTCAATTTTAGTTAAAAAATTTCAAGTTCAAGCAGACCCCAAATAACCTAATCCAAACCCTAACACTTACCTATTTGAAATTAAACCCATATTCTACAAATCAAGAAAACTAAATCCTAACCTACTATTCAACAACACTAACTAAACCTCCCTAAATCATTACAATAAACAAAATCACAATCTCATATCCAAAGAAAGTAAAAATATATGTATATAAAAGAATAATAACAAATTAACCTAAAAATGGCAAAACAAAGTTACAATGGTGGCTTGTGATGGCTAGATGAGGCTGTGAATCATCAGCATCCTCCTTGGAACCCTTGGAAGATTTTCTTCTATAATGCCAAAATGAGAAATCACGTTGGTCTAGTTTAGTTCTATTGCAAAATAGTGATGAAATTTTCTATCGCTAATATGCAGAAGTGAAACAACACGTTTTGAATTAGCGTTGGATGTTCTTAACTTTTCCATCAATAAAGTAAAAAATTACATGTTCTTTGATCAAAAAATGGAATATAATGCACTATAAAATTCTGTCATTAAATCTATTGTTAAAATGCATTGGTGAATCTTGCATCCAAAAGATTGCCAAATTCATTAAAATTTACTGACATAATCCTACTTATCTGTCAGTAAAATAAAAATTAATTTATGAAAAATTGTTGAACTATTTTTTCTAGATCAAACCACTTTTGGTAACGAACATTTGGTCACAAAATGAAGAAATTCTTGTGGACTTAACACACTCACATTTAGAATAATAATTTTAATATGGCAATTATGACAACCATACAATATAAAATATAGAATCTGGTTGCACTCGTCGGAACTTCAGACATAGCCACCACCAACAAATGCATGCCGCTTTTTGGAAAACTTTCAATTGATTCAACTTTTTCATTTTTGTTTTTCCTTTGTTTTCTTCTTCATGCCATACCTCTCATCCTTTATAATTCCCTTTTATTTGTTAAGCTTCTATCCCCCCCCTCCTTCAATCCCTTTCTTTTCCTCCCTTTTTCTTTTTCACCAAAACTTATCAATAGTAACAATAAAATAAATAGATAAACCTAAAATATATTTTTTACGATGGCAATGCTGGACTAATTTTCTTTTCCTTTTTTTTTTTTTTTACTTTTTCTTTAGTAAAAGCCAAACATTGGACAATGAATAAAAATAGAAATATAAAACCTAAAATTATTTACAATGATAACATGATCTTCTTTTAGATTATCGAAAGCGGTATAATCCACAAAGTTTTAAAACAGATGTATTACATTGATTCCATGTAAAAAAAAAAATTAAAAATTAAAAGAAGAAAAAATAATGAGAAGCAAGAACAATGATATTACAATTGAATGACAATGATTGAATTACATAAGAATTATCTAATGCTCTATATAAATAGAGCTATTAAAAAAATACAAATACACAAGAACATAAATATTTTTAAGCTTTGGGTGCATCATAAGCAACCCCACAACACAACCAAAATCCACACCATAACATGATTACTAAATAACTTTCTAACAACCATAATTTGAAAGATCATTCATTTGCTGACCGGAGAAATGCCTTTTGGTTGGTCTTGAGAAAGACAAACCTTAGATAGATAACCCACGTCTACTAATACATCTCTCAACATATAACTCAAGCAAGTTCCATGTTGCAAGTACATTTCTTGAGCTCCAAGTTATCAATGGGTAATTTCTCCTTGGGAAAGTCACATGCATTGATTTTTTCCAGCCCCTGATCATGCAACAAATGACACGGCGGAGGCGTCACTCCACTTGTGATCCCTTGAACATCAACACAAGTCCATCGTCGATTCTTCCCCTTAGCCGCCATACCAATTGTCGCGTTGGCAATGCAGATTCCGGTAAAGGGGCCATTGGAGATTCCTACCAACCTCCCGGCCATGGCCACGTCCTCCGCCACCACGTCTCTGAAGTTGATGTTGTTAATCCGAGGCAATGCATGCGGATCATAATTATTATCAGCATGTGAACCATAATCACCAGTCATCCAAAATGCCCATTTCATGGTATGAAATTTCATTTTCTTTACATAAATAT
>JANHAO010020209.1:0-12931 GCA_026873985.1 Saraca asoca | reverse complement strand
AACAAAAATAAAAATTAAAATAGTTCAAACAAGCTTAGAAATTTCAGGACTTACATGACGAGCAACCATGTAACATAACTGCTTCTTTTGCTGCACATCATCACAAGAAGTGAACACTTGCATCACATACTGTCAGGAAAAAAACTGCAAATTGTTAGTAATAAATAAATACAGAAGCATTTAAGGAACAAAAGACAGAAATTCCTTCATTACAGGTTTATGAAATTTTCGAATGACAAAATTAAATCACTTGAACTTGTGACTGGTATATGTGAATACTACTACATCAAACAAATCACATAATACAGTCAGAAATTGTTTCAAACCGGGTTTATAAAAATTTCAAAGTAAAATATGTAACTCACTTGAATTTGTGACTGATATATATGAATAGTTCTCAAAGGAGAGCAATAAAGAATCAAACAGTAAAGTCAGAAAAAGCTTCTAAAAGAGCAAAACAAAAATTCAAATCCATACCCGCAATTTATGCAGGTATAATGCAATCTGAAGTGCATTTGGATATTCTTCAAATTTAAGATAGATTGAGTATGCAATGTCCAGAATTAACAAACCATCTGGTCCAGGAAGGTATCTGCAAAATGAAATAATTGTTAAGAGAGTGAGAGTGACAGAGAAAGAAGTTAAACATGAAAAACACACAAAAGCCAAAAGCCAAAATCCAGGACAACATGCTTAACTCATTTAGAAGGGCACAAATTAAGAACAGAGCCTCAAAGCCTATGACTATAGTCACAATAGGAACACAATAATTAGCTCATATCATGTCACTGCAACATAGAACACCCAATTTTGAGCACTCTTGACCATAAATGCAGCAAGACATCTAAATGCAGGTCATACTCATTACAGTTTCTCAATCCTAAATCAATGGGTCATTTCAAAGAGCCAGGATCACAAACTGGAAATAAATTAATGATAATATCAATATTCAATAGCCTTTGCAAAGTATGGCCCGATTGCACTTACCTTGCGCAACTGGTGAGATATAGGCAAGTCCTTTTAAAATTCGTCTTGTCAACATATTCATGCAACATATCAAGGTCTTCAACCTAGCAAGAAACATTTATTGCATAAAACCAAGTCCAACGAGGCTTTGAGCAAAACCACTTAATTCCGGCATGTTATATATTACCTCCATCAGTAGATCAACAGCTTCTGGTTCTGTGTTGTGCTGCAGAGCGAAAACAAAAAACAGAACCAACAATCATTCTCTAACACATAGCCTCTGTTCTACATTTCATCTCCAAAGACCTAGTTTACAATCGCAAATAGCAAACAGATTACTATATGCTGTACCTTCATGTGGAAAGCAACTATTTGTCGCGCAAGTTCTAGAAGATCCTCTATGGGGGAGTCTTCACTCTGTAAAGCAAACAAAATTTAGATTAATCAAATATAATACAAGATGGCATAACATCTGAACTTAAATTTGAAATAGGTAATAAAGCCAACATAAATCCAGACCACCTTTGCATTCAAGACATCTAACTGACAAGATTTTACAAAATGATCATTTTCTTGATAAATATTGATTCTTAACAATAGGGCACCAAGGGTTGCAACCCTTTGCAACTAGAATTTACTATATAATGTAATTTACAATAATAGTTTAATCCTATTCTTCTAAATGGACAATGAACTATGGCTGATGCTTTACGCAGTAAACTCAGATCCATGCATGCTTATTATGCAGAAAATACACAAAGCACTACAGTAGCAGCAGTTTCATGAACAACAGCCATCATTTATATTAAACAGACATTGAACCTGTCTCTTAGCATACTCTTCTGAAATTTCACCAGCCAGGTTCCTGACGAAGAAGGAAATAATGACTAGTTAGAATAATTTAAGTCAATCACTGCGAATAAAATATTGTCACGACATATCTGTTATACCACAACGTCCCACTTCATTTAAGAATGAAACATTATATCTCCAAACTTAATGCTTACCTCACATACTCATGGCCCCATGAACCGATGTCACCTTCTGAACCCAGCAATCTGTACTTTAGGCTTTCCTGACAGAGTTGATAAACACAAATCAAATCAAACTTATACTGTCACTGAAAGGTCTTATGTGGGTCTAGAATAACATTTATACTAGAGATATTATTCAACATGCAAGTTCCAGAAAAAGCTATATGTGTAATAGTAATACGAGAATGACATATAAGTAGGAAGAAGATGCAATGATGCACTGCCAAGTAAGCGCCCAGGCAACCAAATGAACAAGTCGCCAAAAAGACCATATGATGAGCCATAAAATAGCAACTCTTACCCGTTCTCCTTCAGCAGACAACGTAAGGGCCAAAACTGATAGTATGTCAGCCAAGTACTTCTGCATTGAGGAAAAAGGAATGATGAGCACCAAACTATCATATGATTTCATATAGCAGCACCAAAAGACACAGACAATACCTTCAAATTGGGCTCTGCCATAGTCTCGTAATATGCCTTCAGAGTTCCATAATGGGGGCGAAGAAACTTCAATGGCTTTGGCACCGTAGTCATGGAGCTAGTTGAAGTGCGAATTTCCTGTCTGCATTATAAGCACGTTCCTAAATGTCAACCAACAACACGATCCCGTCTTTATTAACTTAGTTTTTTTTTTTTTTCATGTTTTAACTAGTTCAAGACACCAAAATGACTAATATATTAATAAATTATCAATTAATATTACGTTCACCTCATACTCTCTAGAGCAACTTTCTGAAGCCCAGGGTCAGGATCCTGAACCCTCTCCACATACAACTCTAACTGATGCTTTAGTTCTAAATCCTCATCTGACTGCATCAGTTGTTCGATAGAAGATATCATACTGTGAAATATGAATATAACTTATACTACAGAAGCAGTATAACTCGACAGAAAACAAAACACACGAATGTTAACTCACCAGATTTTCATTTTCGACCTTCTTCTTCGCCAAGGCCTTGTCTTTGGAGGTGCCACTACCACTGGCACCGCCAGAGGTACGGTTTTGCTTGGGCGCCATTGCGAGTACTGATAAGACAAATTCCTAAAAGGGAGGTTATGAGAAGGAAAATGCAGAACAGATATGACAGAAAATGAGGAAAACCAAAGTCCTAGTGCGAAAACGAGCACAGGGATAAGTACATAAGCTCGAATTCAGGGAGAGAAAGACTACCAAAGAAGAAAATGTTTGCTTTGCTGCTTCGATACTTTCTCTTCAGAGCTACCAGACACTGGGGGAGCTTGCTTGTGGGTTAGGACATCTCTTTTTTTTTTTTGCATGGCCCAATAGCTTTCTGGACATCCAATTGCGATTAATAATGACCCAGATTTGAGTAATGAGGCCTAGTCATTTGAATCAAATCGGATTTCTTGTGCCTTCATTAGAAACGGAATTTGAACATCTACTTCATCTATAACAATGAAAAAAAAATTACATTTTTAAAGTTTTTTTTAGGATCAAATTATCTTTTTAAACTTTAAAACTTATAAATTACATAATTTAATTCTAAAAAAAGTTACAAATTACGTCTTAAAGTTGGGAGAAACTATAAAAATGTTAATTATACAATAATCTTAACTTTAAATTAGTAAATGTATTATATATATTTTATTTGAAGACTTATTTCATCACTAATAAATTACGAAATTTGAATTAAATATCTTTTTTTTTTTTTAAAATATGAGCTTCATGATATAAGTTTTAATAATAATTTGAATTAACAATATGTCCGATTCTTATTTTATGTCCTGTTAGAAGAAGAAATAATATTTTAATAATATATATGCGGTATATTTACTAGTTTATAATTAAAATTAATAATTAATTAATATTTTTATAGTTTTCACCAAAACCTGAGGGATTAATTAATAATTTGTTAAAGGTAAATGATATAATTTGTAAGCTTTTAAAACTTAGATGATAAGTTGTCACTTATGAGACGTTTGGTGCACTGATTCTTTTTTTGTGCCTGGGAATCATGTTTCTTAGGAATCATATTTCCTAGGAATGATGATTCTCAGAAATATTAAAAATACATTTGGTTTACCTTAAATATTTCTAAGAATGTTAGACATCTTCACATTTGGTTCTAATGCAACTTTCTTAGGAATCTTTGTATTTTTATCAAAAATATCCCTATCTATTTTTATACTTTATAACTTTTAATTTTTTTATGATTAAGAGTGAGAGAGAAGTGAGAAAGAGAATAAGAGAGAGTGAAGAAGGGGATGAGAGAGAAAGTGTGAGAGATAGGATGAGAAAAAAAGTGTGACAGAGGATGAGAGAAAAAGTATGAGAGAAGGAATGAGAAAGAAAGTCTGAGAGAGGATAAGAGAGGAAGTGTGAGAGAGAGGATGAGAGAGAAAGTCTGAGAGGAGATGAGAGAGAAAGTGTGAGAGGAGATGAGAGAGAAAGTGTAAGAGAGGATGAGAGAGAAAGCGAGAGAGGGGATGAGAGAGAAAGTGTGAGAGAGAATAAGAGAGAGTGTGAGAAAGGGGATGAGAGAGAAAGTGTGAGAGAAAGGATGAGAGAGAATATTTTTTGCAATATTACAATTATGTCATTAATGAAGGATGTATATATCTTTTTATATATAAAAACATTCCCATATTTATGGAAAACTAAGATTCCCACCTCCCTCTATGGGAATATTTTTGTGGGAATCTTACCTAAAAATTGTTTCTAGGAATGGAGGTTTCTTGGGAATATTTTTCTTAAACTTGCGTACCAAACATAGGAAACCAACTTTCTTGATTTGAGATTTCTGGGAAACTAAAAACATTCTCTCTACCAAACGACCCTTTAATGAATAATGAAATTTTAAGATGTAAAATGTATTTCAAAAAAAAAAATTGATGAAAACATGCAATTACACTAGAAAAATAATTTTTCTTATTCTATCATAAATTTTAGTTTTTGTTAACTAGATCCTTCAATGCTGTTTGGAGTAGCTCATGGACTATCCACTCCCACGATACAAATCAAGAGTCGATGCTTGATGGTTTAGTAGTTTCATCCAAAAAAAAAATAAAAATTCCCAACTACCATTCGCTTGAAATAAAAAAGAAAAGAATTTAATTTTTCTCAAAATGATGTCATAAAATAGATGTTAGGTGAAAGATAAATTAACGTATATATAGATGCAGTAATAATACTTTTGTCAATATAAGAAAAATTTTAACATCAATTCATATTAAACAATTAATGTCTAAACTCAATACTATTTTTTATGTTAGTTTAATTTAAGAAACTAACGTATTTTTGTAATTATTTAATTTATATTATTTAAGTTTAAAGCATCTTCAAAATTTTGTAGCTCCTCAATTGTCAAATTTTTTTATTAATTTATCAATTAAATTCTTATATGATTATATTTCAAAATTTTTTTTATAATATATAGTCAAATAATTTTTTTATTAATTTATCAATTGAATTAATGCAAATTATTTACATGCAACTAATTTATTGATATGATAATATTACAATAATTTTTCATTTTCTAAGACTACAGAATTGTAAAAATTTTTAATGACCATTAATTTCTTTAATTTAATCAAGACAAACGAGAATAATCAAAATAAATTTGATTTGTACGTATTCTATTATACAAAGAGATGTACATTAAACATCAATTTTTAATTAGGAACCGATATAAATATAGATATTATATATTGGTTTCAACATAAATAAATGACATTTAAAATCTCATTGTATTATAAAAGGCAAATGTGTCCCTTCATTAGCCAACATACTATTTACCTTTGGGAAGAGAAATTTGAAGAGTGGAGTACAAGAATTCCATTCCACAAGTTAAACACATTTGAAACATATTTGAAACGATTGTTTAAGTTGTAACATGGAATTTATGTGTCCCCCTTTTCAAACACCTATTCCCAAGTAAGTAGTATGCCCACAACAACAAAAATTACAGGTATTATTGTCCAGTATCATTTTGCTCAAGTTTGCTTGAAGATTTATAGTTTATTTTTTCATTTTTTTATTAGTTCGTATGTAAATGATTAATTTTTGTTTCCTTTTTCCTTTAATAGCGCATATGCACTAATTCTTTAAACAAAAAGCTTCAAGAAATTCCAGAAGCTTCAACAATTTAATATTGATTTGTTACAAACAACCTAGAAGCTAAATTCAATAATAACATTTTTGTCTTAATTTTCTTTTTGATGTTTCTATAAAAATGTAATTTGGAGCAGGTTTGTATATTTAATAAAAAAATTAATAGAAATGACCTTGATTTTTTTAACATAATCCGTAAAATTTTTACAAAATTAAATATGATCTAATATGCAATATAATTTAATTATTGAAATATTATTAAATAGATAAAATAATTCAAATATTTAAATATTATTATCTAAAAAATGAAATAGATAAAATTAATTAAAAAATGTTATGGCATATAATATTATATACCTATTTTTAAAATAGATTATTTAAAGAAAAAACATTGGTTTTTTATAGAACATTGATGTCTAAAGATAAAAATGATGTCAGTTGTGATAAAGAACTGATGAATAAACAAAATGAAAAAAAAATCAATGTGAGAATAATATATGAATTGATGGTGGTGTTTTTCTAAATATGATGAAAATTAATATGTTAATTTTTTACATATTAAGTTTAGACGCCATTTTTTTTTAACAACTTATTTAGATACTTGAGAATAGACGTCAGTTCCTTATTAATAATCGGCATCTAAAGTCTAGGATACTTACGTAACAAGTTAGTTTTTCCCCTTATTCTCATTTGCTTTTTCCTATCTAAAATATTTATCCAATATCATTCTCAACCCCTTACTACTTTCTGCTCCACTATTTTTGATTGTTTTCGTTATTTTAGATCATCGTATTTCAAGTCCATTTCTGATCAAGATATGAAACTTCATTCTTCTTACACTATATTTGTTTCTTTCTTGCCAAGTTATGTCAATGTTTATTTATTTTTACTTTTTCTACTTTGTACTTTATTGAGGATTTGTATTTTAAGGTATAGTTTTTTTTTCTTTTTTCTTTTGGGTGTCTTACTTTGATTATCAGAAATATTTTTTGTTAAGGTTCATTTTTTTTAGCTGTGTTTCTTGGTGTAAATTGTCTAGTCATGCATGCCTTGTTTTGTATCACTTACCAAAGTGGTTATAAATACATTTAAGATTTTCATTATAATCTACGTAGTAAAACTGAAACTTTAAATGTAACCATTTTCTATTCAAAATCATTAAATGCAGTATGTAAAAACTGTAACAACCTTTTCTCATTCAGAATAAAAATAATATAAGAATTTTGTATGAATATAGTTAAAAGTGAGTAATATGATTCAAAAATACTTATCTTTTTTTCATCATTTGTAAAAAAAAGTAAATTTAATTTTTGGTGGTTTTATATATACATTTTAATGATATATGATGGTATATTTAGTTTTAGAAACATTTATTTGCTAGTTAACTTCATTTTCTTTTTTTCCTTTTAAATGGTCATATGGAGCATACTAAGAAGAGTACAAATACTAAAAAGAGTACAAGGGGTAATATCCTTATAAAAGAAATGACCCTTATATGTAACAGATGGGAGAAGATGAAAGTCTACTTCAATGCTAGGGGTTAGGCTACTGAGGTTGTGAGTTCAAAATATAAAAGTTATATTAGAATTTTGGTATATACAAGACTGCCAATCAATATTGAGCATTGGAAACAAGTACCAAAAGACATCAAGAAGAACATTTGGCAGTATATCTTGGTATATATTACTTATCTCCAATTTGTGTTTAAGATATACATAACTATCTTCTTAGAACAATTGCATGTAAGTATAATCTATGTGTGTGTTGTCTTGTAGACCACCTTTGATTTTGATGTAAGAAGGAGGAAAAAAAGTCTTAAAGCTTACAGGAGAGCGATGGAAAGACTTCAATAATTGGTTGACAAGGGATTGTATCACTATTAAGAGGAAGGGTGATAAAAACCCCATTAAGAAATACAACATCCTCAATCAACAAGTATAGGATGACTTTATGAAGTAGCATCAATCCGAGGCTTTTCATGTAAATTTAGTTTTCTTATCTTATATTTTTTCAGCTATATATTATGACTAATTTAACCATCTTATCAATTATATTTTTTTTCCAATGGGGTAAGAGTAAAGCCAACGAGGAGAGACACGCAAAAAAAAATATATATATATATATATATAAACATAGGTTGTCTCATGGTGAATATGTGAAGCTTGATCAATTTTTGTTGAAGGAAAAACTTGTTGAACAACAAGGCTCCAATCAGTATGATCTACAAGTTATTTCAATATCTCGACATGAATTGTGGAAGAGAGTCAAGGTTAATATAAAATGTGAATACAAGACCGAAGAAAGTCAGATAGCTGCCGAGAAAATTGTAAATAATTTACTAATTTTAATTGTAAATAAATAGTCTTAAGTAATTATAAATGTTAAGTTGTAATAAATATTCTTAATTGTATATATGCCATAGGATTCTCTTATGCAGCAATCAACCCCTGAAGAGTTTACTCCATCCATAAAGATGGACATATTAATAGTTGCATTGAGAATTAAAGAACATCTTCATTAGGTCAGGGGGTCAGGGCAGGAGTAGGTCTCAAGACCTATTTTGGGGATGATCAGAGTGTCTCTAAAGATCATCAGTTTTTATGGAGGATTTTACTATAGAGATTATTGCTCAAGTGACATAAAAGGTGAAAAAGAAGACTATTGCTTAATTGAAAGAAGAGAATTGGGCCAAGCATAAAGAAATTCGAAAGATGTTTGCCTATATTTAGAATATGGGCATGCAATCATTCTCGAACTCAAGCTTGTTCATGATGAGCATGTTACTTCCCTGCCTTACAGTATGAAAGCTAGCTGCTCAGGAAACTCTAATCTATTTGCATGGCTACCGAAGGTAAATGATTATCATTAAAGATTAAACTTCCTTTATTATGTACATAGTTTCTAATATTTTCTGTGAAAAATAATATTATAATTAACTTTTTCAATTTAATTTTTCTATCTATACAAGAAGGAGGCAAATGCCTTCTAGCTCTAATGCCCAAGGGACGTATAGTGGCATATGAAAGGGTTATTCATAACTGAATCCTCCATTGCCAACAATTGTTAAGTGACCAAGAAAAGGTCATCATTGACACCCTACTAGATCAGAGTGCAAAACTACTAATGTCAACAAATGAACTAAGGGTAGTGGGCCAAGCAATTGGGACTTACATTGCATGGCCGAAGATTCTTATTACTTTAGCTATAGAGATATCATTTTTTATCTAATAAGTAATTGTGTTTAAAAGACCTAATTTTACTATATTTCTAATATCTAAATTTCATAATTTTATGCAAGTCAATTAGGCTATAAAGAGGCCTGGTTGGTTGAAAGTAAATAGGCTAAGGAATTAATAACTCAACTAACTAATTAATCAATTTTAACCCAGAAGATGCCTCCGTTGAGCTAAGGAAAATGTTATTTGTTATGGTAGAGAAGATGGCGAATGATATATTCATCCATGTTCATGAGGATACCCAGGTCATGGGTTATGAATGTGACATTTTGGTGACCAAGGATGACATCATGTAATTCTTAGCCATAGAAGACATAAATATATCTTATGTCCAAAACTTTGGAATATGAGTTTATATTTAACTTTTAATTTATAATCTTATTTGTATTATACAGTTTAAAGTATTTTGTTAATCATTTTCTTTATTTTCTTGTAAAGTATCATGACCCACATTTCTGCTCATGATCACCAGCCTTTGTTCCTGCTTCTATTAACTTACTACTTATATTAGTTTCATTATTCCCAAATCATTCCTATTCAAACCCAATTGAATAATTAAGAAAATATAAATTTATGGAAACAAAGGAAGACATTTTAACATATAAGCAAACTTATATAATGTGCTAAAGCATAGCCCAAGTAAGGCACATGCTCCTAGAAATAATAGTGTTTAAATTTTTACATCAAGTTTCCAAAGCAGTATGCCCATATAATGAACTTTATCCTTGTATATTTCTAAAGACTCATTGTGGTAGTTGTGAACATATCAACCATTATATCAACAGGATTAGCATCCAACCCTGCGTTCTAATAGAGGAATAATAACAATATTTTGATAATTTGAAAAAAAAAGTCCATAAAAGAGTGAGTCAGGGTCAGTGAGATAAATTCATACCTAACTTATGAATTTATCAGCTAGTAGCAATACACATGTACATTATAGCCACATATTCAAATAAATCCTAAATTTTCAGAGATTACCCTCTGGATGAGATTACCTCACACTCTTAATGGAATACTATAAAAAATCATGATTTTCTTCTTGGCTTAGGCCTTCATCATCAATCATCAAGTTATCTTCATTGTCCAGTGTTTGACAAAATACATAAGTAACCAACCTCTAAGTGGCATCATCCAATGCCATTATTAACACATTTTAAGAAATCATAAGTGTTATAGCAATAGCTAACATCAGTCATCACATTTTTTTCTTCAACATTATCATATTACAATTTAACATTTCATGATATAACTATTTAGGTGCATAAGCAAAAATAAATAATAACATTCAAAATCCTCCTTCTTACTTTGTTTCCACCTTCTCCCACACAAACTCAGTCTTTTCCATCTGGGTTTCTGCCTTATACTACTCTATTCATATTATAACGCATAGATCTAGGATTTGGTTCATTTTCCCTATCTCATCCCACCATTCTCATCATTTAATATTTCATGCTCATCATTTACCATTCCATGACTTATGGAAAATTTCAAATATTTTTACTATACAATTTCTCATCACAATCATGTCACATAATTCACTTTTCTATCATCAATATAATCACATGTTTTTCCATCACATTATCATGATATCTATCATTCACATTTCATCAATCTCATATATCACATTTTCTCATCATCATTTATCACATATCAACTCATACGAAAATCTCAAGATTTCAAACATTATCTTTTCCCATAACAATCATGTTTCTAAATTCATATTCAATCACATTTTATCATTATTAATTATCATTTCTCATACTAAATTTCATAAATAAGTCATTGAGTTTTCAAAGACTCATCTCTGAATGGTATTATATCACATTTCATAGAATTGGAGTTCTCATGGCCTTAAGTTACCATCCTTAATCATTATGTTGTTCCATCTTATCTTATCAAAGTCATATGTTCTTTATCATAATCTTATTCACAGGGATCACATTCCACCACTAACACAACCATACATTCCTTGCCCCATTATTATAATAGCCATTAGGATTATTACTATAGTATCAATATGAATAAATAGTCATTAGGTACATTATTATTCGCTTATGAGTTACCCATTTGAGATTTCTTAATTATTATATCCAAATTAGCTATAATTCATATGGCACAGTGCATAATCCCTCACCATCCTATTATCTTTCATGTTGTTATCATAGCATCACTATTTATTTTATCCATCCAAGGATTCAAATCATTTATTATTATTTTTTCTTTACAAGTTTATTTTCTCAAATTGTAACGTATTCTTACAATGTTAATTCTCTATTACTCAATCGTTTAATTATTTAATCACTTCCAAATCCCATTGTATTATCTATACATTTATAAGAAGATGTTATAGGTGATATATCATCAATTTATAAGTGTTTCAAACAATTCTAGCACATATTTCAATTTCAAGGCTAATAATTTGAATTGGCCTTCCTTACACATATTTCATGATTTTGATCACAAAAATAGAGTATGCCTTCAGTCATTTGTGATTCGAATAAAAAATTTAGCTTGTTCTTGCATAATTCAATTCGATCTCTCCTAGCCTAATTTTTTATCCTGCTTGCAATTCAGATCATATATAATCCTAGACTTCCTAAATGTTAGCAACTTTTAATGAGTAGACTTGTGTTTTAAATTATTTTGGCTCAAGTCGAATTGAAGCCTTCACATTAGGTTCCCCATGATTCTAATCATGATTTTACTCGACTTTAGATTCTTAAGCTTGTGATTCTACACGCATGCCCAGATTTGCACAAATCTTTGGTACAACTACACCTTTCTTTAAGGACAACTTTTATTTCCTTAACCAAACTTCATATACTAGCTCAGCCAACTTTTGATTATGAAAGAATTAAACTTAAAACCAAACCTTTTCCAAGCATACAACTATATTTTATCATCAATACCAATCAAAGTCCATCTTTACCATAAGTTCACATGATATCCATTCCTTCTGTCATAACAATTCATTTATTTATCATCAACTAATTATTTTATAATTCACAAGAAAGGTAAGAATTACTCACTTTAGTAGTTAAAGTAAAAAATCAAATCTAGTTTCACCAAGATTTCTAATTCTCTTCATGCACTAAGAAGAAGAGAATATTAGCTTCTCAATTTTTGCCAAGGATTTCTCTCATGAAGTAATTATATATCATTAGATCATGACTTTAGTCCTTAAAAACAAGCTACAAGTGGAGGATTTAAGCCTCAAAAACACCAAAAAATCTATATAAATTTATAGGTTATTGATGTGTGATTTCAATCAACCTAAGTCTAGTAACCCTAAATTGCAAATAGATAGTGAGGAAAGGGTGAGAAAGGAGAGAGAAAGGAAGAACAGGGGGACACCAAAAGTTTTTAACATGGTTTAGCTGAGTGCAATGCCTACGTCTATGGTTATGGTATTTTCTTTGTTTATTTTGGCAGAGTTTTTGTATCTATTAGGTGTTTGATCTCTATATTTTTACAGAACAATCATCTTTGTGGGTTTTCCTTATTTTTTTAAAAGTATTTGTTTTTCTCCGGGGATTTGATGTTGCAAAAACTTATTGCACATTTTAAAATTACCACAAGCGCACGGTGTAGTTGTAACAAAGAACCGGCGAGTACGGGTC
>JANHAO010020208.1:0-12929 GCA_026873985.1 Saraca asoca | reverse complement strand
TTGCGTCTCCAATGAGACAGGGGCAAGATCAAAGCTAATTCCGCATTTTTAGTTTAATCTAAATCATATTATTTGGGACCTACACTAGAGTACAAAACCCCTAACAACTCCTTCGGATAAGATAGAATTCCCAAAAAAATGGTCTTTACCCAAAGCCACCCAACCTCAACTTCCTAGTTTGTAGGTTTCTAGAATTATCCAACATGACTCTGGTCAAGAAGACCTATTCTTTAGAAAGGATAGTGATAGCTCGAATATCCCTATAGTAACTAAAGTAGGAAATTGGCCCAAAATAGAAAAGCTTAAAGGATCTGTAGCTTCTAACTCAACTATGTCAGTAGATATATCTAGCCTTAAAAGATCTTTATCTGTTGTCAACCTTAGAGGAATAGAATATACCTCTATGATTCCCAAACTAATTTACTCCAAAAATATTTCAAAAAGAAAAGAAGAAGTCGAAGATAGTGAAGGTTCTAAAGAATTTTCTTTATCTCTAACTTGTTCTCAAATGGTGAATGATTATCTAGAAGTTAAATGATTTTTGACCAAAAAGAATTTACTTCTAATTTTCAAATTGATGTAAAAATTTTAAAAGAAAACTTTTACTCAGAGGAATTTATCTCTCAGAGAGAATGGTTTCTTTCAAATTTTCAAGGAATTTCCAAACAACAAATTCATGATTCTTGGTTCAAATTCATGAGAAAATTTCAAACAAATATTCCATTCTTTGATTCGTTTGAAGCCTATGCCAAAGCCAAGCAAATAGATTACCTTTTCAATAGTTCAGTCAATTTGCACCGTAGATCTACCCAAATCTAGTCTACAATCGAAGGAGAAAAGTGTGTTTTAGAGTTACCATCTCAGAAATCTTTCCAAATAGAAACGACAAATCCAAATGAAGCTTTAATAGTAGCACTTTTTAAGGTAAAAGAGGTAGCTAAACCTATTTCTTTTAAAGACATATAATATTTAATGGAACAAAACAACTATACTAATAAGTATCTCCAAACCCTAGGAGCACAACTTTTTGCTAGTGAAGTTGTAGAATCCTAAAAAGCCTCAACTAGCAAACTAATAGTTCAACCTCTGTTTAAACCATATGAAATCCCATAGGATAAGCAGAGAAACTTCAATAAGGCTTAGAAATCTGAGGCAATAGCTAAGAAAGAAATAGCAAGGATGATTGATCAAATAGATCAAAAGCTCTCAAAAAACCTTGTAGTTCCAAATACTCCTCCAACTGATAAGTCGAGTAGGAATAGTACAGGCAAAATCTAAACCTTAGAAAAAGCTTTTGAAATATCTTCAGATACTAAAGACCTAAAAATAGAAGCCATCAAAATCGTAAAAAAACGGAGACCACCTAGGAATCCTCTACCAAATTTTCTTGACCAAACTTCAATAGAAAAACCACTCATTATTTAGAATTCCTACAATGAGAATAACATCTATGAATTGAATTTAGATGGTAAATCTGACTATGAGATCCTAAACCTTCTTTAACAAATGACCATGGTTAGTATAGCCTACCAAATAGCCCATGGATGTGATAATGCAATAGTCATCGATGTTTTAGTAGAAAGTTTTACTGGCCAACTCAAAGGATAGTGGGATGAACATCTCACATAAAAAAAGATCAAATTTTGGAATTAGTTAAGATTTATGTAAATGGTTTACTTATGTGCAATTTCGATGGAGATGAAATTTTGAATGTAGTAAATACTTTGATTTTTACAATTACCAAACACTTCATAGAAGATCTTAACCTATGGAAGGACAAATCAGTTGAACTACTATCCAACCTTCGATGTAGAACCTTAGGAGACTTTGTATGGTATAAAAATGCATTCTTCAATAAGATCTACTCTAGGCTAGATAGCAACCAACCATTCTGGAAGGAAAAATTCCTTATAGGATTCCCTAGATCCTTAGGAGATAAGTGTAGGGACAAAATTAGGAATTAGTTCAATGGGATTATCCCATACAAATAACTTACTTATGGATAGCTAACTGCTTATGTCCAGAAAGTAACTCTAAAAATTTGTCAAGATGACAAAATTTAAAGACAACTAGCTAAAGAAAGAACCCATAATAGGAAAGAATTAGGCTCTTTCTATGAACAATTTGGATTTATATGTCCAAAAACCTTCAAAACCAAATATAGAAGATAAGCCAAACAAGCAAAGTCTAACAAACCCAAGTAGGAGAAAAAAAACCCTACATGAAATATCATAGGAAATCCAAATATACTCCTCCTCTAAATCAGGATATTAGACCAGTCTATTTTAGGTATAATAGACTAGGTCATACAGCCAAATGTTGCAGATTAAATAAGAAACTTATAAAATTAGAACTAGAAGAAGAGGCCCTGAATATGGTCAATAGCCTCCTAGTTAAAGAAACTTATTCTCACCAGCAGTAGTAAAAGTAGAACTGGAAAATAGCAAAAGAGTCCAACAAGAGGATTGTTGTTCATCTGAAACAGAAGATACATAATCTTCTAAAAAAAGAGGTAAATGTTCTTACCAAAGAACAAGATCTTCTTTTCGAAGTGTTCTGTCATCTGCTAGATGATGAATAAAAAAAGAATTGCCTCAAAAAGTTTAACCAAACCATAGAAAAGCCCTCCTTGCCAACCAAGCAGGCTAGGATAGACAAATACAACTTTAAGAATGTCTTAGATAGATTTAGTTCAAAAAATAGTAAACTTGTCATAATTCAGGATTTGCAGCATGAACTAAATTTGTTAAAAGAAAAAGTGAAAGAATTAAAATAGCAACAACAACATTGTAATTTAATTCTTTTGACTTTTCAAAAAGGTAAAGAAAAGGAAGTAGAAATACAAGAAGAAGAAGTAAATGACCAAATTTTTAAAATCACTTCCGGTATTTCTATCCAAAAATGGTATGTCCAAATAAAATTAGCTATTAAAGATGAATACATTATTGAGACTATAGCCTTGTTTGATACAGGAGCAGATCTTAACTATATACAAGCGGGATTAATACCAACAAAATATTTTAAAAAAATAAAAAAAGGACTTAGATCTACCAATGTATCTAAACTCCAAATCCAATTCAAACTTTCAAATGTGGTTATTCAGAATTCCCCTTGCAAAATCAATACTTCTTTTCTGTTAGTTAAGAATATGACTAGTAGAATTATCTTAGTTTCTTCTTTTATTCAACAAATTATGCCTTTTTCAATCTCTGATGAAGGAATAATTACGAAAAACCTAGGAGAAAAGATTATTTTTTAATTTGTCAAAAAACCAATTTTCAAAGATTTGAATCTTTTCAAAATCAAAGAAAATCAAATCAATTTTCTTTCTAAAGAAATTTCTTTTAACAAGATCGGACAATTTCTGGAAATACCAGTTGTTCAAAACAAAATCAGTTCTTTACAAAAAAAGGATTCAAACTTAAATTTGTTCTGATATTCCAAATGCCTTTTGGAATAGAAAACAACATATGGTATACTTTCCATATGAAAAAGATTTTTTTGAAAAATAAGCTCATCCTATTCAGATGAGTAAAGAACTTATGGACTACTACAAAAAGGAAATAATTGATCTCTTAGCTAAAAGGATTATTCGAAAGTCTAAAAGTCCTTAGTCATGCTTTACTCTTTATATTAATAAAAATGTAAAAATAGAATGAGGAACTCTGATGTTAGTGATTAATTACAAACCTCTCAATGAAGTTCTTCAATGGATTTAGTATCTTAATCCAAACAAAACAGATTTATTAAATCATTTACATTCTACCAAAATATTTTCTAAATTTGATATGAAATTAGGTTTTTAGCAAATACAAATTAAATCTGAGGATAGGTACAAAATAACATTTAGAGTCCCATTCAGTCAATACAAATGGAATGTAATGCCATTTGGTCTAAAAAATGCCCCCCTCAAAATTTCAAAGGATTATGAATGATATTTATAATCCATTTACAAATTTCATCATTGTTTATATTAATGGTGTTCTAGATTTCTCTTAGAACATTGACCAACATTTCAAACATCTTAATGTTTTCTTATAAATTACTCAAAGAAATGGTCTTACCGTTTCTCGAAAGAAAATTTCTTTGTTTCAAACAAAAATCAAGTTTCTTGGACATTATATTTTTCAAGGAACCATTACCCAATCGAAAGAGCAATCCAATTTGTTGATAAATTTTTAGATCAAATTATTGATAAAACCTACCTCCAAAGATTTCTTGGATGCTTAAATTATGTTTCTGACTTCTTTCCTCAAATGTCCAGTACCATACATCCTTTGTATAAGCATCTTAAAAAGAATCCTCCTCCTTAGATGGATGTTTATACAAATGTTATTAAAAAGGCCAAATTTCAAGTCAAATGTCTTCCATGCTTTCATATTTTTCATCCATTTGTATTTAGAATTGCTGAAACAGATGCATCAAACTTAGGTTATGGGGGAATTCTCAAGAAAAAGAAAAATAACAAAGAAGGCATTGTTGCATTCACATCAAAACATTGGAATCATGCACAACAAAATTATTCTACCATAAAAAAGGAAATTTTAGCAATTTTTTGGTGCATTAATAAATTCCAAAGTGATCCTTTCAATAAAAAATTTATGGTTTGAATTGATTGCAAATCTGCAAAAGAAGTTTTACAAAAAGACGTTAAAAACCTAACATCAAAACAGATTTTAGCAAGATGGCAAGCCATCTTATCTGTTTTTAATTTTGAAATAGAATATATCAAAGGATCTTCAAATTCTATTCCTGATTTTCTAACTCATGAATTTTTGTACAGGAAGTAATGCCTCCAAAATAGGAGTGAGAGACGAATAAAAATAAAAACTTACAGTTAGGTCTGAAACCAAATTCCTCCCTTGATAAGGGAAAACAAGTCCAAAAACCAATTTCCAAATGCCAAACACCTAAGGACTATCTCCTCCTAATTGAAACCCTTCAAGCAGTAGCTCTCAAATATCAAAACCCTTGACCCTTGCCAAAAAGTCATGGGCGAACATCACTAATGAAGAAGAAAATGCCAAAGACCTAGTCTTTAGCTAAGCCAAAAATTTCAAACAAATTGAAAAATTGAAGGCCTAGAAAATCGTTACTAGTTCTTCGTCAAAACAAATTGCCATTGCTAATTTTCAACCAACAAAAATTGTCACCAAATATCACCCAAAATTGGTTCCTCATAGTATTATTCAAATGGAACCAGAATACTAGGACAAAGATCCCAAAAAAGTTTTTCAAAAAATATTTCTAAAAAATTTTCATTTTATGCCTGAAGCTTTTAACAAAACAAGGGAGTTTTATGAATTAATATTGGTTGACTCTGAGTCAATCAAAATTAAACATAATATTTTCCTAGGGGATAAAACTTTCATAACCTATTCAACTTTTCAAATTGAAAAAATTATTTCTCCAATTGATCGGGGAAAATCTTAATCAGATCAAAAAAATTTCAGTTCCTTAGGAACCTTATGGATATTCATGCTAAGACTATCAAAAAGGTCTGGTATAATACCATATATTATCAAAACAAAAATCAAAAACACTCTTGGTTGCTTTTTTTCAACCAGAGCAAAAAATATAAATTTCCAAACTGGTTTTTTAGACTGTGGGATTTATATGGTCCTATACCAAAAATTTTCCTAGAAAAAGATAATGATGGATGGAATACTAATGGATGAAATACTTTCAAATCTTGTTTTGACAATTTAAATTATGAAAATTATTCCATTCTTCTTCAATTTTTCTCCAAAATTAGTCTTCCATGGTTTTTTCATCGAAGTATCAGTACTCAAAATGGCCAGTTCTTCAGCAACAATTCCATGTCAAATAGTGCGGAGCTCACAAATACGCTAGCAAAGCTCATGTATATGAAATTCAGAAATGATTTCAAGAGAACCCTCATTTCCACAAAAATATGAAGTAGGAGACTTATCAATTCTTCAGAATAAATCACAAATTATAGCCTTTCTAGCATCCATCTCCTCCAAATAAGAATATGTTTCAAAATTACAGGAGATTATTCAACAACTCACAAATATAAAAGAAGAGGCAGAATCCTGTGTTTCAAATCCTTGAGAAGAAGCAAAAAATTATGCCCAATTAAATGAAGACAATTGCTTTGGTATCAACCTCAGCAATTAGTCAGTATAAATGACATGCAGATTCAAATGAAATTCAAATTCTAGTGTTGGTACAACAAAACAAAATAACTTTTGGCCCAATAGCTTTCCAAAAAGAAGTTAAAAGATGCCCCGGCAACTTTTGACAAAGTAAAGATTCCAAATCATGACCAGTCACTATAGTAGCACAGGTCGATAACTGAACACTATAGTGGTGCACTGTATCATTTAACTATACACTATAGCAAATAGTAAATTTTAGAAATTTTCTATAAATAGACCCCAAATCCCAAGTGTAAGGCATGTCAATGCTAACCCCTTCTAAGCATTGCTCTGGAGCTATCTAGAGCCTTTGTCTGTGATCCTTACTTCTTTACTTTTTGTTCTTTAATTTTCCTGTTTTAGGACCACCTCCGTAGTCTTTGGTATCATGCACATGCACGCACGCACACACACACTATTTTGAAAATCATATACTCATAAGGTGGTAAGTAAAGATTTTTTCATTACTCTTGTAAAACAAATCACATAAATTATATTGATACAATATATCATTAGAATGACTAATGTCTTTTTAACTTTAACTTATCATTTAACTTGTCCCTTGGGACTATACATAACTTGTTCTGCCTATAGCACCATATCCCTCGACCTCTTGTCGCATAGGTGATCAGGTATCCCATAACCCCTATCATATAGGTGACTATCTATCTCATAACCCCCTATTGTATAGGTGGCTACATGTACATCTCCTAGTCAACATAGGTCTTCCTATGTCTATCTTTTGTGTCAATTAGCATACACATCCAACTTTACATTTCTTGAGGCTAACTATGCCTATCTTAACCTTTCATCATGTGCAGAAAATATTTAGGTTAATTATTAATGCTATCAAACTAAATATTCTATCCATACTTTGGATTCTATCTTTATGCCAAGCTATTAACTAAATCCTACCCTTGCATACATACATATAGCCATATAATCATCCATCCCTAATAATGTTAATTATTAGGCCCAAGGCATTAATCTAATTCTTCTAGTTTCCTAATAGATAAAATACCTTTATAGGATATTTTCAAAATATAATTTTCATATATAAAATGAAGCCAAAAAAGTAGAAAAACACACTCACTTTGGTAGGAGAGAAATCTCCTAAACCTAACCTTAAAGCCCTTATCCTAGTTTTGACATAAGCCTTTAACTATTGATAAAACTACAACAATCAAAAGAACATCAAAAACTAAGGAAGAAAAGAATTTAAGGAAAGAATTTGACCTTTCTAGGCCAAAACCCTTACATTAAATTCACATCCATAAAGAGTACAAACTAGACCCCTTTTTCGCTGAGCAATACTTTTTAGGAGCTACTTAATTACAAATGATGGGTTTGGAAAATGCCACAGGGACTACTCCTTATAAAGGCTTAAAAGGGTGTATGATCGACCTCACGAGATCGTACTGATCGGTTGACTAACTCTAGGACTTGGTTGACTGCCTCTAGGATCGATCAACTGATTTGCTTGAGCTCTAAAATCATTTTCAATTGTCATTGCTATGCATAAAATCATTTCATCATATAAACAATGCCCCAATTGAACTTAAGGTGTGGTTTATTAGTTGAAACCCTAACCCCAACTACTATATATATCCAATCTAGAACTCATGATTAGCTACTTAAAACTCTCTAATTATAATAAAATTAGCCAAAGTTATATGGCCATGAAATTTATTGGATTTATCACACATTAAATCATAGGGCTAAGGCATAAAACCCAATGGTATATGCTCTACCATATTTCAATCTCAATTGAACATACATCTCTTCAGAAAATTTGAGTAGTTCAACAAACTTCCCAATAAGGAGGCTATGCAAACAACTCTACATATAAAGTGTGCACTTTTATTACTTTTGGACTATGCATCACAAGTTGTTGATCATGCCTATGTGTCACAATCTGGAAATTTGATTGTTGGAACGTGCAGCGCTTAGACTTTTTGCTCAACTCTTAATTAATTAGTGCTTGAGAATATGCAAGCCAATCAGTCATACACCATCTAAGTTTTGAAAATAATGGGTAACACCCACCATTTATAGTACATTGAATCAACCATAAGCATAAATCACATAGCACATAGCAACCAAATCACATATAAAGGCAATCAAGTCATTCACATAGACAATCATGATGTGTTCATGCAATTCGAACAAATATGGATATATGAGGCCAAAAGTAAATAAATTTTGTTGGACAATATTTCAATTAAAGAGGGGTTACTTCTTTATTTACATTTAAAAAGCCTCAAATAGATTCACGAGTGTGTAGGGGAGGCTCACACACTCGATCCCCTAGACAAGTGTCTCGATGCCCACCTCTGGTCATTGGACACTCTCCTCTAAAGAGCATTCTAAGCAAAAGCTTTACCGATAGGAATAGACCTATTTTTTCCCAATTGATATATGGACTTTTCTACCAACTCGTAAGGATTCTAATGTACCATAACACATCGTTGCAAAGATAAAAATCCAAGGATCATAACCATGTACTTATCTACTTGCACTGGATAAGTTGCCATGGTCAAAATTACATAAATGCCCTTAAAATGGGGAATAATCGAAAAAGTAATTTACATAAGCATTTCATTCAAATTCATGCCACATGATCTTCTCTTTATGTTTGATTTTTATGTTAAGTTTTGTCTGAATCTAAGCACATTTGCCTACTGAATTTGGTCACAAGTCCCAAACTGTGACACTATGCTAGGGCATATTCCTACTTTTGAGTAAGACCATATCATTGGTCAAGTGATTGAGCAACTATTGTTCATTTAGAAAGTACTAAACTTTCCTATGCTAGATATTAAGTTATTTATATTCCTTTTCCAACTAACAGATTACATGTATGGATGTCATTTCATACATTGTTGCATGTGATTCAATTAGTGCATACATCTATATAATTTAATTAGGAATTCTAATTGTCTCATGCATTGCTAGGTCAAAAATTTTGCTATGCTAGTTATCATCTCTAATAATATAAAAGAAAATTAGAGTTTTTATTAAATTGCTAGTGTATGGGACTTTGTGCTAGATTTCACTTCGGTTATATATTTAAAAATATTTAAAAGAAATGATATTTTGTTGTCCATGCCAAAACAATGCAATATGTGTACCAAGTTGGTGTGAAAACACATCGCTTTCCAAGAGTTTCTAAAAATAAAATACAACCCTTTAAAAATATTACATAATTGAATATTCCTACAATCTCTATATATATGACATTATTTTGAAATATTCATATATCACACAAGATTGACATCCAACAAAATATCAATGCTTCTATATCACGCATTTATCACAAAGTTAATCTAATCACATAAATAAACAATGATAATATACATTTAGTAGCATACAAAGATATGTGAACAATGAGCACGTCATATAATAAGCACATTTTCATATATGAAATTCTTTAGAAGAAAATATTTTTAAATAAAATAAAAAATTATTTAACAAAAAGATAAATATTTGAAAACAAACTTCAAATGAACGGTATAATATACAAATTGACAAATATATCATAATAAAATGCATATAGCTAGAAAAGAATCTTTTCTACAAAAATAAAAATTTCATTTTAACAAATAAATAAATAAAAATATTGAAAAAATGATTTTCAATAAAGTTACAACATACATATTAATGAACATATCAAATTAAAATGCATCTATATAGAAACACATTTTCTAGAAAGAATGAAAACATCTTATACAATAGAAATTTCATTTACCATATAAATGAAATATTTGAAAACTAATTTCAAATAAAAGATACAATATGTAAGATAATATGTATTTCAAAAAACAAACAAGAAGTATCTATTCGGGAAAATCATATTTTGTAATTTTCCATTTAACAAATAAATAGATTATTAGAAAACTAATTTCATGCAAAGATATAAAATACAAATTAAATGTAAAATAATATATATATATATATATATGACATGAGGAATACAAAGTTTCATTTTTTTTGTTTTTGTTTATGTGCCATATGCCAATGTATTATGCATGTAAATTTACTAAAAGAAAAAAAGAACACATAAAACATGCAAAAATTTGCTTATAGCATATGCAGATTTAAATAAGCCAACAATATCTCTAATGGCACTATAAGTATTAAAATTTTGGGATTCACAATTACCATTTGTAATTTTTGGTTCTCACAGTAAAACCTTTATCACCCTACCTTAAATCACAATCTACATACACATGAACTCATCTTTGTTCTAATTTTCATATTTGCTTCAAATTTGTGATCACAAACAAACAACTCTCCTGATAGTTATATAGTGGCTACAATAATCCTCTACGGTAGAAATTACATATCTCAAGTCCTAGATGATACTTTTAAGAGTAAAATGGTGAGGAGATGAGATAGAAAATAGATACTTTTCATGATATTATAGGGGAGTATGAACTTTCTCTCTCTCTCTCTCTTTTTGACTATTTTGGACTTCTTAAAAGCAATTGAGAGATCTTATCTTAATTAATTCGGATTCCTTGATTTAAGGATTAATTATCTAGAAAATTAATTTATTGATAATGTGATCATTAAATATCAATTAACCACCATAAAAAATCCATTTAGATTTCTTTATTCATCCTAATTAATTATGAGACAAATCAAATAATTAATGGATAATAAGATCAAAAATAACATCATTTAGCATACCCCTGTAAACGCATCACATATCATGCAATAGTTATTTTAGTAATATCATGTTGCGTTTATTCATGGTTTTAAATTGAAGTTGTAGTTACAATTGTGATTATACTACAATTAACAAAATTGCAAAAAAATGTAGGAACACTGTGGAAAATTACTGTTGTGGAAGGCATCACAATCACAATATTGTAACAACAATTAAAAAATGTGCATCTATTTATACATGATTGTATTTTCCCAATAGAGGGGCGACATTATTAATATAAGCACCAAGAATGGGTGATGCTGATACACAATATAAATTGGGTTGTCATTTAAGAGTTGAGGTAAGGATGCTACAAACTAAAAGTATATGACTTGTGACTGTATGCAGATTAATTATTGCGTATTATATGTATTGTTAACTAAATAGATCATTTTTGTTCCTTGTCGATCTACCGGATTGTTTTATTATATAATTTATATTATTTGATCTTTTATTTCTTTCATTTCTCAAAATTACATTTTTTGTCTTCATGTTTAGGAATCATGAAGAATTCTGGGACATTATTAATTATACTCCTTTAACATTATTATATTCCTCTTTAATTTTTTTTCCTTTACACATTAAACAATGGATGAAGTACAAGGAGAACAAACCTAAACTGACAGATAGAGAAGGAAGCTAAAACAAACCTGGAAACATAGACAGAACACAAGATAATAAAAACAAACTAAAAACAGACTAATTTCTTGGACGTTGAGCTTGGCTTGTGAACTCTAAAAGGGTCTTCAATTGGTGGCGACATCCAGAAATGATAAATTTATCACAATGGTGGTAATAAAGAAATTCTTCAATTGAACAATTGCAACAATGTCTTATCTTCTAGAATCATAAAAAATTAGAATTCAATTGATTTAAAATTCGATTTATATACAAATTCATACATAAATTTATTTTTAAATAAATTAAATTATATATTTTTTTATTCTTAAGGAGAGGTTTGGGTCTTTTCCCCTTTTTTTTTTCCTTTTTCTACATACAAATTTATTCAATGTTGGTTTCACTTGAGTCCCCAAGAATATTTTTTTTTGACAATTTTATTTTCTTTAACATTTAAAAATTATAGAGTTTGTATAATATATTTTTCTTCAATGTTCCAAACTCTATAGTCCATTGTACTCTTAATACTTATACTTGAATAACTAAATAATATTTAGTATAAAATTATACTGCATAATAATTTTTAATATATATTTAAATTTTTTTATATATGATAATCATTTTAAATTTTTCTATGCATGATGTCTTATCTCTTCAAAACTTATTTTAATTATATTATTAAAAATATAATTATTAACTAATATCTGTAATATAATTTTATTTTTAAATTTTTACCGCTTGAATTTTGCCGTCTAATATATGAATTCTAGATCCGCCATTGTATCCAATCAGATCAACAAACTCTATTATTTGGAAAAAGCTGGTAGATCAGGTTTGTCTCCCTACATTTATATATTTATGTTTTAATAAAAAAAAGTTTTATTTTTGAGTATGCATATTTAGCATTATTTAAGCTTGAATTGCATACTCTAATGTTTCACTCGTAAATCAGCTTGATCATAACTAGATCATATGGTCGGGTGATTAGATTGCGGAATGATTTTGAAAAAATAAAATAAAATAAAATACTTAAATTGAAAGATAACTAAAAAAAGAAAGCAATAAAAAAAAGGGTAAGTTGGAATTTTAGTACGAATAACTTAATGAAATACAGTCCACGTTGGGGATCAATTCCCACTTAAAATCCTTTTCCCAAGGTTCTGCGAAAATGACAAATCTTTATATTACCTCCTGTTCTATGATTCCTCCACTTAAAATTAACAAAAAGCAGCAAATATGAAGAATATAAGAAAAAAAAAGATTACGACTAATAATGGAAATTTATCTTAAACAAGTTGACAAAAGAGAAGAAGAAGCACCTCTTTAATAATGCACACAAGAATCACGACTAATCATCAAGTTGCATTGCATTAGGCATCTTAGCTTACTTTTCTAAAAGAATGATAAGTAAAAAGTAAATTCATTTGAGATGATATGAG
>JANHAO010020207.1:0-12932 GCA_026873985.1 Saraca asoca | reverse complement strand
GCCAAATTACAGAAACTGCTCAAAAATGGCCAATTATGCAGAATTTTCCAAATGATGCCAATTGACACAAATTCACAAATACACATTAACACAGTTAGAAGTGAATCATTTTGGCCCTTTAAATGCTAAGTATAAGGACAAATAGATGCATGAAATATTGTGTTATCAGTCCTTCAAAGGCTAAAATAGTTAGAAGGGTGCCCGTGACCTCAAAGTAACCAACCTCGCTACGAGGAAAGCTCGCCATTGTCTATGGAGATCAAAATGCAATCCCTCTCGCAGAAACTTAAAGTGCCTGCAATCCCATTGTATGATGAGAATGCTGATCCAAGTGACCATTTGGATGCATTCAATATCAAAATGGACCTTCAAACAATTGACCCCTAGTCAAATGCCATGTCTTCCCGGCCACATTAGGAGGAATACCTCAGGCATGGTTCAGAAACCTCCCGACTCGCAATGTCAATAGCTAAGAAGAATGCCAAAGAAAATTTGTTGATCAATACCAGGCACTAAAAAGGTAGCTCACACCTCCCTGTCATCTTGTAATGATCTTTCAGTGCAAGGGCAAATCACTAAAAGATTATATAGCCAAGTTTAGGCATGAAGCCAACTCCGTAGAAAACCCTTCAGAGGAAAGCATCTTAACAGCAATCTCAGTGGGACTCCACAAAGGTAGAAAGTTATACAAAAGCCTCTACAAGTCCCTATCTTGAGATCTCGCTGAATTCTACGAGTGAACTATTAAACAAATAAGATGGCAAAAAACCTTCAGAATGGAGGAACCCAAGCAAAAAATGGATGCCAGTGGTCCCACTATGAGCAAAAAGAGGGGAGATAAGAGTTGCAATCATGACCCCAGTCCACAACTTACAAAGAAGGCAAAGCCTCAATGATCTGGAGGTTGCTTTGAAAGGTATAATGTTCTACCAGACATGCAGGATGGGATTTTTTCCACAAAAAGGGGCAATGAAGACTTTGGGAGGCCCAGGCCAATGAAAGCTTACCTTAAGTCCAGAGATCTGAGCAGATTCTGCACTTATCACAATGAGGTCACACCACCTCAGAATGTTGGGAACAAAAAGATGCCATAGAAGACCTCATCAAAAGAGGCTGATTATAGGATTATGTGGTAAGGCTGTCAGAACAACAAGCTTAGCAGACTCAGCGAATCATTGATCGAGAGCCAGAACCCTCCATTAGAACCATATTCTGATCCTATAGTATTTTCTTAGGATGAATGAAAAATCTTGAAATCCCTATATGAATTGCCTAGCAGAACTTTATTTCAAAGGGAGCACTTTACATTAAATCAATATAATTCATAGTCGATTGGCCAAAAGTCAGGAACGCTACCTAACTAGCGATGAGTTTTTCACTATCATAAGAATACATCTGAGGGTGAGACTGCACAAAGCCTACCCCATCGATACATCTAGGGCAAGCCATATCCCACAAATCGGGAGTGAAAGAATAGAAGTTCCCTGACTTAAGCAACAAGATTACTATCTCGTTGAGCAATAAGATTGTTACAGGATTGAGTAACGAGACTGCTAGTAAGAATAGACTATATAACAACCACTGAGCAATGAGATTGCTATTTTGCTGAGCAACAAGATTACTGTGAGGCTGACTAATGAGATTGTTGTGGAGCTAAGCAACAGGATTGTTGCCTCACTGAGCAACAAGATTACTACAGGATTGAGCAACAAGATTGCTACCTCACTAAGCAACAAGATTGCTGCAAGACTAAGCAACAAGCTTGCTGTGGTATGGATACACGATCTCACTCAATGACGAGCTATCATCTTGCTACTAAAGTATATCTAAGGGTGAGACGGTGCAAAGCCTACCTCAGCAAACACACTAAAACCCAATAACAAGCTACGAGCTCGCCACAGTACGAGGATGATGAAATAAATTTGTTGCAACTCTCATGTAACTAAGTATCTGCAGCTAACATGTAGACAGAAGATCGCAACTCGCATGTAACCTCTTGCCAGACATAGCTTACGTGCATCTTGACTATTGCTCATTATGAACCAGGACAATCAAATGATAAGAACAACTAAGAGTTAGAGACATGGCCAGTTGGTCAAAGAGACATTTCATTGATCTATGGAAATATACATACAACAGTGCACAAAGCATCCAATACAACAAGAGCTATGCGAAAAACCTGATACATTAAAAAGACCTCATTCAACGAGGTAAAATTACATTAGAAGAAGAAGAAATGCAGAAACAAAAGCAAAAAGCCTAATACTACCATTCTGGCAAGAAAGCAGAGAGCCGGCTAGCGGGAGACAAACTCCCACCAGTAGGAAGGACAGTAACCCTTGCTACTCCTTCTTATTTCCCTCTGGTAATTCCTCTTGGACCAAACCCAGTGCAATTCAAAAAGGCACTAAGAGTCCGACCAGTGGAGCTGGATTCTATGGAATGACTTGGAGGAGATAATCCAAAATCTGCACAAGACTCCCCTAAGAACCCACAAGATAAATCCTATGGGGAAGTCACATGCAACAAGCCATCGATGCCTCCAAACATTCTACAACAGGCCATCCACGCCTTAAAAAGGTTCACCGAAAGCCAAGTTATCAAAAATGTAGGGGACTCAATTGACTCCTCCATTAAACTCTCCTATGAAAAGGGGAGAAGATCCTCAAGATATAAAAAGACCATCTTGGTCCATCAAAAAGTCTAGAAGATATCTGGCTAATCTTAATTGAATGGCCCAAAGCAAGTAGAAGTGTCATTCCAACGGCCAAAAATTATGAACAAAAAAAAAAGCATGGTCTGAAGCAGAATAAAAAGATAGAAAAGAAATTTGAAACAACAATTCAGCCAGGCAAAGACTTTGACTAAGAATATGGACAAAGCCTTAAAAAAATTGTAACTCCCAATCTACAAAGTGAACTAAGAGTTAGGGGACTTATGTTATGGGTAAAAATCGACTTTGAAGAACAAGTTAGTAAAGGCCTGGTAGATGCTAAGTTACCCAGCTCACTGAAGAAACCCAGCGAGCACTAACTCACGTATTGTTGGAAGGTGATGTGATGAGATCATGAGAAGTCTGACTCATCGAGCAACCAGTCATCATGTTCGAGCTCGCCACACTAAGAAGCAATACCAAGCTTGCTAAGTGAGCTATAATAGCAGCCCCCAAGCTAAGAACCTCTACTCAAAGAGGACAAGCACCTCACCCAGCCAGGAGCTCAGTGAGGCTGAGTGTTGGACAATACTTATACTAGCTCATAACTGACAAGGAGGACCCACCCCGCAGAAAGTAGGATATAGTAGCTGGATTACTGGAGTTCTATTGTCTTTTACATTTATTTCTTGATGTAACAGAACTATAGGTTGTAATCATTACATGTAACCACTCATTCCTCTATAAATAGGAAATTATTGTTAGAAGAGGATAAGGCCAAAAAAATAATAAGTCAAAAAACTCTGTAAACACTTTTCAATATAATAAAAACTCCACCGTAGACGTAGGGTCCAGTACCACCTGGATTTAGCCAAACCACGTTAAAATACTATCCCTGTCCATCTTCCTTCCTCTCTTTCTCCCTTTCCCTCCATCCTTACGCTTCAGAAGATAGCCTTGGGTCCAAGGATTCATCTCTGTTGGTTGGAGTTTGGGTCAGAACCAAATTTCACTGTTAATAAGTACTAAAGAAAAATGGAAACATTGTAGTTAAAATTCACAATGATGACTTATTGTAACCAAAATTTAGAATAGTAGGCTTGTGCACATATATTACCATAAGCTAAATGTATCAACCGTCAAAGACCATTACCCTTTACCCTTCATTGATTACTTGCTTGAGCATTTGGCTGGCAAATTCCATTACTGGTTTCTTAATGGATACATATGTTACTTTTAGATTTTGATTACATTCGAAGATCAAGAGAAAACATCCTTCACTTGCTCATTTAGAACATTTGCCTAGTAGAGGATGCCTTTTAGACTTTGCAATGCACCTGCTATTGTCCAAAGGTGCATGGTAAGTATCCTTTTAGATTTTTTAGAGCATTGTATAGAGGTGTTTATGCATGATTTTACTATTTATGGTGATTCATTTAATTCATTCTTAAAGAACTTGTCCTATGTGCATAAGTGTTGCAAAGAAACTAATATTGTCCTGAAGTTTGAAAAAAAGTCATTTCATGGTTAAGTAAGGAATAGTTTTAAGGCATGTAGTGTCAAGTAAAGGCACTGAAGTAAATAAGGAAAAAAATTGATTTGATCTTGAGCTTTCCTTACCCCACAAATGTGCGAGAAATGTGTTCTTTTCTTGGTTATGCAAGCTTTTACTGTAGGTTTATCAATGATATTTCCAAAATAGCTTGCCCTTATCTAGATTATTGCAAAATGAGGTCCCATTTGAGTTTAGCTAAGATTACAAGGAGGCTTTTGACAAGTTGAAGACTACATTGACATCATTTCCCATCATTCAACCTTGGAATTGGGATTTGCCATTTGAAATAATGTGTGATGCAACCAACTATGCATAGGGAGCAATTTTGGGGTTGTGGTTGGCAAGTAAGTTCATATGATCCATTGAACATCTATGACATTTGATCTAGCCTAATGCAACTACTCCATAAATAGAAAAAGAACTTTTGACTATAATGTTTACTTTAGATAAATTTTGTTGTTATCTACTTAGGTTAAAAGTCATTGTGTTTTTTGATCATGCAGCTTTGAAGTATCTATTAGATAAGAAAGAAGCTGTTGTGGGTGTTTTCTAGTACTGCATAGAGTGGGCTGGTAAAGGCCTAGTAGCAAATGAGTTTAGATAGGAAAGCCCAACTTGCCCTAAAACCAAGATCACTCAAAAGGACCAGATCGCCAGCTGCAAAGTTTAAGATTAGAATGAGGTAGAAGCCTTAGCTCACTAAGGGATAAGCCTCGGCTCGTATAACGAACAATTTGCATTGCTAAGTGCGAGCTTGTGAGTTTGACATTACTGACCAAAGGCCAGCAGCGATCCCAAATCAGGAGTCTTAGCTCACAGGACGCAGTATCTCATCGAGCTAAGGGCTCACTATGGGTGAACCTGAAGTAGACAGGCCTTTAGACCTAACTTGTAGGACCAATCTACATGAAGTAGCTTACTATGGCCCACACGTAGAAAGCAGTCTACAAAAACCAATTTGTAGGAGTCTCATATGTAAAATACATTTATTATTTGATATAACTGAAATGTAACTTGTGTAATTACACTTATAACATCCTAGCCTCTATAAATAAGAGATGGGAGATCATTGTAAAGTAAGCTAGAAAATACATACTGAAACTCTGTAGAAATTTCACCAAAGTAATAAAATCAATCATGGACGTAAGGACTGGTGCTGCCTGATTTTAGCTGAACCACGTTAAAAATCCTTCTGTATTCTTGCTGTTCTTCCTCCCTATCTTTTCATTCTTCATTTACACCATTGGATTGTAGTTTGAGTCCTTAAGAACTCTTTGGGTTGGCTGGATTTGGACAGAACCAAATTTCACTATCCACAAAAGCAAAGCCAAGACTCATTAGATGGATTCTATTGTAGCAAGAATTCAAATATTCAAATTAAGAACAATAAAGAGTTAAGAATCTAGTAACAGATCATCTGAGTTAGTTGATAAGAGGAGAAGATCTATTGCCATTGCAAGACTCTTTTTCTCATTAGCAACTTTCAAGCTGCAAAGTAATGTTCCTTAAAAGCTGCAAAGTAATGTTCCTTAGTATGATGATTCAGTGAATTACTTAATTGTTAGGACTTTTCCTAATGACTTGAATAGAGCTAAGAAGGATAAGTTAAAAAGTTATGCTAAATGTTATATGTGGGATAATCCTTATTTATGGAGGCATTGCTTAAATCAAATTATTAGGAGATATGCGTCTGACCTTGAATCTTAGCCTATCCTTTCTTTTTGTCATGTTTATGCTTGTAGTGGACATTTCGAGCCAATGAGAACATACAAGAAAGTATTAGATTATGATTTGTAATGGCTTACTTTGTTTCATGACTCTTATGCGTTTTGCAAATGTTGTGAGTAGTGTCAAAAGCCAAGTAATTTGACCCATAGAAATGAAATGATGCAAACCCCTATACTTGTTTGTGAGATTTTTATGTGTGGTTTTCTTTATTTCTTGATTCTAGTTAATTATGTTTTGAAGTTGGTCAAAATGAAATCCAGAGAACTAAAAATTTCAAGATTGTTGTAGGTTTTATTAAGATTAACATTTTCAATAAGTTTAGAATTCCAAAAGCTTTGATTAGTGATTAGGAAACCTATTTTTGTAATCAAGCAATTAAAGCTTTGTTGAGGAAATATGGAGTTTTTCACAAGACATCTACTCCTTACTACCCTCAAACAAATGGAGAAGCTAAAATATCCAATAAAGAAATCAAGTTCATTTTGGAGAAAACAATGAAGCCAAGCAAGAAGGATTGGAGCCTTTAACTTGATAATGCATTATGGGCCTACAAAATAGCATACGAGACACCTATTGAGATGTCTACTTACAAGCTAGTTTTTGTCAAAGCATGTCACCTTCCTATAAAGTTACAACACAAGGCTTATTGGGTAGTAAGGATTTGCAATATGGATATGGATAAAGTTAGTAAACAAAGGAAGTTGTAATGAAAAAAATTAGAGCATATTCGACTTGAAGCTTATAAGAACTCATGCATATACAAGGAAAAGACCAAGGTGTTTCATGATAAGTTGATTGCCAGTGTGCAATTCCTAGTTGAGCAAAAAGTTCTACTTTACAATTTTAGACTTCAGTTAATGCCTGGTAAGTCACTTTCTTACTGGATTGGATCCTTTTTATTAATGTGTTGAATGTCAACAAGCATAGGCTCAAGCCATTCTTTCAAGGTCTCCAAGAGCATATAGTCGAGGAAGTTTAGCTTGAAAAGCCAATTTACGTAGATGATTTTGGTTGAGAAAAAGTAATGCCCCATCGAGCCAATGACATTAAACAAAGGCACTCCTTGGGAGGCAACCAAGTGAGTTGTTTTCTTTTTTTATCTCTTTTATTTTATATGTCTATGATTTGTTGATTGTGCTTTTTATTAAGAATAATATGAAATTTAAGTGTAGGGAGACTTTAGGATGCTTTTCAAATTTAAATAATTATGATTGTTGTGTTTGTGTTTTTCAAAAGAAAAATGTATTTATTTTGTTCATTTAGGTTCTTTTGAATGAAGTTAAGTTTGTGTATGCCAAGAATAGAAATCATTAGAATTTGAAGGTTGCATAACATGATTGAACAAACTTTTTTACATCCTAAATCTTGAAATTGATTAGGTTAGTGATAGGTTTTGGAATGTTAGTGGATTAAATTTGGTAGACATTTAGTTTGTGAAGTTTTGATCCTATAAATTGAATATGTATATCAATTTCTTCTTCTTTTTTGTATGTTATATTCTTCCATGGATTTGTTTCTCTAGAACTTGCTTTGAGCCCTTTTGAAATTACATTGGCATATGCATACCTGAATACGATTAAGCCATTATCTAATTGAACCACTTTTGCCCTATTAGCAAATCTTGCAATTTACCATTGATGAATCTCTTTAAGTCTAATTGACCCTTTTTTTGCTTGTGTACCTATTAACAAGCCCAAGCCTTTAATGTCTTCACCTAGCCTAAGGATTAGTAAAGCAATTAATTCATTAATGGGATGGGTTCTTGAATAAGTGTGGGTATATGCTAATTATGTGGTGAAAAGGCAAATGTGATCATTACAATGGTCAAGGAAAATGAAAAAGAAGAAACAAAATGAAAAAAAATTATAAAGAAAAGGCTTAAAAAAAACAAAAGAAAAGAAAAAAAGAAAAATGGATGGAAAAAGTGAGTGAAAAGAGGGAAAGGAAAAAGGCAAAGTCAAAAAGAGAAGTTGATAAATGTTGAAATTTGTGATATTATATTTTGGTTTTAATTGCTTTGTTTGTTTGTTTGAATCAACACCCAATGCTCTATTAATCTCTTTAGTTTTGTACTCTCATATCTATATCATTCCCCACATTTCCTTTGAGCCTATTACAACCCTTAAAAAGTCCTTTCAATTTGTGTTCTGCATGTGATTTGGGTAGTGGAGATTAGATAACAAGCAAGCTTATGGTAGTACATTTTCATGGAATGAATTTAGGTGAAATACTTCCCTTAAACATTAAGAGAGTTGGAGAGCTTATTTGTAAGGGTCTACCAAACACTAGCTAATTTTTTTTAGTTTTGAGTTGTCAAGAATATTGATTCATGATGTGCTATGTCTCCTAGAATTTTTGTTGTTTTCTTGCTTATGGTTTTGCAATGTTATAATTATTGAAGAGTTAGTTTAGATTTTTTTTTTGAGTCAAGTTTTGTGTCTTACCCATATTTCATACCTCTTCTACATTTAGTATTTTGTCATGATTATATACAAATTAAAGTAATTGTGATTGGTTTTATGATTTGGTTAAATTTGGAACTAATTCGAATTAATTTAATAATTTGATATTGTCTCAAATTTTTGGTTGTATCTAAAGTTATAGACCTCTTATTAGGTTGATTATTATATTATTGGATACAATTTTTATGAAGAGTCTTAAGCCTAATTCAAACATTTAGTGTCAAAATCAACATAAAAATCAAAGCAAAGTGTCGACCTATTGATCCATAACTGGTTATGGTATTTTTATCACATATGAAGCTCCACTACTTCAAATGGTGCAAACCTAAGCCCATTGGACATCTAAGATCCACATCTACAACTTTCATGTAGGGCTCAAGGTGAAACAATGTCATTTCGAAGAACCTATAGGGTTGTGAACTAAAAGGTAAAATTTATTATAGGTTGGTCTACTCTGTAGAGCCTATTTTAGGTTTTGACACATAAGTTGGGTTAGAAACCTCCATATTAAGCAAGGTTTAAGCCATTGGATTGCTATGAAGTAAGGTTACAACTCTCATGCAGGCACCAAAGTCCAACAGTGCCCTTATTCAACCTAATTCAACAATCCAAGTAAAGAGGAAGAGAGCTAATAGAAAAACCAAGCTGAAACACTTAGAAGGATTCTTTTGTATTTTCTCTAACTTTGTAAAAAGGGAGAAGCTCTTTAAGGACAAGAACACTAGCTTTTTTCAGGTGTTTTCCCTTTTTTATTTTCATTTTTAATTCTCTTATAATGAATAACTAAATTCTTCTTTCAATTTAAGTGAAATTCTACTTCAATTCTATTATAATTGTAAGACCTGATTTATATTGTTGATTTATTTTCAATTTGGTTACCTATTATTTCTCTTTTTTAATTGCACAAGATGACTACCTAATAGGGAACATTAGTTGATTTTCTATTATGATTATTTGTTTGTTTAAACTCCATAATCTGTAATTGTTATGATAGTTTAGCAAAGTAGCAATTAGGTGTTATGATTATATGCTAGTGTATGATAGATTAACACCTAAGGGAAACAGAAGTTGGATTAAATGATTATGTGTTGGTGTATGATTGTTATCCAGTCTTAGCCTTTTCCTAATTTTAATGCTATTGTTAATTTGATTGGGGTAGTGGGCTTGAGTTAGTTAGCAATAAGATTTAATTAAGATGTTAGGCTTAAATTAATTCTTGACTAAGTAATCAAAGAGAGGATAATACATATTGTATTTAGGATCAACTTGAGAATTAAATGCATGAATCGCTCTTAGATTGAAGATTTTCCAATTGAATTTCCCTTTTTACAATTCAAATTTTGTTTGCTTGTTATGCTGCCTTGAAATTCTTTTTTTTTTCCAATCCCTTATCTAATTAACACTTAGATTAGTCATCCAATCCCTTGGGTTTGACCTACACTCATTCTCCTAAAAAATTAGAATAGTTTGATATATTGAATTGTGATAAATTTGACAATCGTCACCTAACAAATTTGTGCCTAAAACCCTATATAAGTTGTTGTATGGGAAAAAAAACTAATCTTTGGTATTTTCATGTTTAGTGTTGTAAGGCTGGAGTAAAGCCATATAATCTATTTACAAAGAGGTTTGATCCAAAGGCTATTAGTAGTTACTTCATTAAATATTATAGCAGCTTTAGAGGTAGCAAATTTTACTATTCAACCCACACTACTAGGGTCATTGAGTTAGATCGTACTATCTATTTTGAATATTGATTAGATAGTGGGAGTGAAGAACCACATGAGATGTCTTTTGGAGAAAAACAAGTTATTATTCCACTAGCACCTTCATTGGTTAAAACATACTAGGTTGATCCAGAAGCTGATCCAGTATAACCAATGGTAGAACTAATGGTGGAAGCCAAAAAGCCAAATGCTCCACTGGTAGAAAAAAGAGAACCAATTCTTGTAAATGAAGAAGTACCCTTAAGGAGATCCTAGAGAGCTTGTAAACCAATAATCACAAATGATTATCTGGTGTACCTATAGGAGCATAAGTTCAATGTCAATAAAGACAATGATCCCACCAATTGTTAGGAAGCTATTTCCAATCCTAATTCTTTAAAATGGATAAGTACTATGAAGGATGAATTCATTTTGATGCATGAGAATAATGTGTGGGATATTGTGGAATTACTTGCTAATTGCAAGATTGTTGGATGCAAATGGGTCTTTTAGATTGTTGGATGCAAATGGATCGACTGATTAGTGTTAGGTCAGACAAAAATCAATAACGAAATTTGAGGTTTTAGAATCCCAATGCAGTTGGATGTTTGCCATAACTAAAACTTTATCAAAACAAAAAGCCCCAACATAGTCTCCAATTAGAAAACACGAATCTAAAGTAAAACAATTGAATTAAATATAAATTTGATTCTTTCTTCTCTTATCTCTAAATTTTATTAGTTTAAAATCAATAAATTATTTTAGATCAGAATAATTACAACAATGCATCTAAGCCTAGATTAAAGGCCTAAATTGTATTAGAGATAAACTTATGCGTTGCATGTTTCAAGAATTTCCACATGATAAGCGGAATTCTATATTTCTAGCTCCCTTTTCATATGAAAATGAAATTTTTGAAAATCACCCTAAGTGTATTTTTGTTTGTGAATATATGAATGTCTAATTGGATGTATGTATAAAGTGGGTTATGATGTGGAAAGGAAGTAATGGTTTAAGTTGTGAATTAATCTAGTAATCCCAATTATACATATGCACCTCAACATAAATGTTAAGAATTCAATAATTTTTAAAGAATGTTTTTAAAATTAGTTTTATGTTTTAAAATTATGTTTCTTAAAATTTTCTTGAAATTGATTTACCTGATGGAAGACCTTTTGAAAATTTTTATGAACCTTATTCAAATTCTTAGTCTTTCTAAAATAATGAAATAAATGTTTTGAACGTTATTTATTTATATAATCACTCCATTGGCTTAATTAATTGAACATTATTTTTACATTATAAATTCATTTCATCAATTAACAATTAAATGATTCATTTTAAGAAATACATTTCATAAATAGTTTCATTGCATAAGCATGTAATATGTGACATGAAGGATATAGGAATAATATAAGGATACTTCCATGTTAAATATATGTTAGTAAGGGGATAGATAAATGCTAGTAAATGATGGAAAGAAAAGAGAGAGAGAGAGAGAGAGAGAGAGAGAGAGAGAGAGAGAGAGAGAGAGATGTATGCGTTTGTGAACTGACAAAGGATATTAGAGAACCCTTGTACACTAGGAGATGTATGTGATCTCCTATACAATAGAGGGATATGGGATAAATTTGGTCTTCTATACAATAAGGGGTTATAGGCTAGATTTATCCATGCAACAAAGGGGTAAGGGATATGCTACATTAAGGCACAATAAGATAAGAAAGGTCTCACCAAACAAGATAAAAGAAGAGATAAGAGTAAGAACATCATTCTTCTAGTATTTCTTATTATTAAAGGAAACTTTACATAGTCATCAGATATAACTTAGTAAAGTATATTATATATTTATGGTATGATTATGATGCAAAGATACATTTAGACAGATTAAGAATAGATAGTAAATTTGAGATCAAATATGAAAGTATTAGAGATGGTTGTGAATACATTTTAAAAATATATTAAATTACATTTATTACACATGCATATATATATATTTGATGTATAAATGTGTTTATATTTACATGTATGGCCAAAAGGAATTTTCAACCTAAAGTTAGGTTAGCTATTCTGCACACTGAGTAGTTATATTCATTCCATTTATTAATATTTTTTAAGTTAAAGAATAGGAAAAGGTCATCTCAATTAGGAGATACTCTAAGAATGCATGTGTATGAAATTAGGTATGTGGTTCTCTTGACATATTTCTAGTGGTTAGTATCCATCTAGCTAGATGTCGGGTACTCATTATGAAATGATTTTTAGACATTGGTGCCAAGAATCATGTTTCCGCATTTATTTTCATGATTTCAAAACCTGAAAAGATTTTTAGTAAGAATATGCTCATGGGTTTGCAAATCATCATAGGGTGGTTTGTGTTAATCATACCCTTGAATTTTGGGATATGACAACTTGTTTCTAGGTTTTTAAGGTTAGGAAACCCTAGACTAGCAAGACTAAAGGATTTCTTGTTTTTTAGTACTCTAAGGGAGGAATCTCAAAAGGGTTAGGTTGCTTAAGAGTTGTAACCATTGTAAAGGCTTCTTAAAGTGTTAAGTTCAAATTTGAAAGTGTTAGCCTTAGAGTGGAGATTTTTAAACTTTTAGATTATTTGATTAGGACACTCTAAGCTACACATTGGTTTTAATGTTGAAAAATAAATTTTAGAAAAATAAATTTTAGTCATGATGTAAAAATATATTTGTTTCATTATTATTTGACATATTGTTATTTTTTGTTACTAATTTCTATTTGATTTCAAGTTATATCAAGTATACAAGACTTTGATGCAAGAAGATTGTTTTTAAACTTTTGTTATTTTATTTTAC
>JANHAO010020206.1:0-12932 GCA_026873985.1 Saraca asoca | reverse complement strand
TTCCTAGACAGAAGATAGTGGGGGAATGATTATTAGTGAAGATCTGTACAAAACAAAGAATAAGTATTGCTTGGAAAATATAGCTGGCAATCATTCATCTTCCATAAAAACTAAAGATGCATGTTTCTGTCCACAATTTCACAGACATTGTCATTCTAATCAAAACAAACTGATCAAATTAAGGGTATCAATCTATGAAAATGAGCAATTGCACAGAGGTTTAATAGTAGATCATGACATAATGCTACCAACTTAAACAGAAAATTGTTCTAGATGCTGCCAGAAGGGTCGCTAGTATTCTATTCAGAATAATGTTCTATAAGAACACATTCACACTATTTTGTGGGCATTTTACAATGAAATGCAGAATTAGAATAGGATTTCAAAATCCCAAATGTCTACAATGTTTCAATTAGACATCAAATTAATCACTACTTTTGAAAATCAAAATGGGTGTATTGTTTGAAACAGAAGGAAGCTTGAAGATTGAAACAACATGGGATTTCATTAAAACTAACCGATTCAGCCAACCATGAAGAGCTGCTACAATGGCGCATGGAAGAATGGTCTCTTGGAGGTTTCCCAACACACTGATTCAGATTTCCCACTGTATCACCATGTTGATCCTCCATGGCAGATGCACTACTATTTTCTTTAGGAAACCCACAAGACACTGTAGCAGTCTGAGGAAAGCAATCAGTTCCTGGAGCCATTGTTTTCTCACAACATGAAATAGCTACAAATTTGTCCTTAGCTGGATTCCAGATTTTTCCCAAAAGATAAAATGTTCATACAAACAACCTTAGTCCAAAAAAAAAAAAAAAAAACCCATTTTTGGGGAACTCCAAATAAATCGTACAGCAAAAAACAGCTGTCCAAAATGTGGCTTGCACTTGATCCAGGGATTGAAAAATCAAGCCAACCCAAGAACCTGGAAGATACACAGATCACAAAAAATGGTTCTTTTGCAACGAAGAAAGCTGTGGCCTTTCTTAGCTGGGATTTTCCCGAAAAACAAACACATTCTCAAGCAAAGCTCTGAGCTTTCCAGCATAACGGATCAAACCCAGATTAAGAGCTGAAAAATAAGGGACCAAATTTAGGAAGAAGGTGAAACCAGAGCTGAGTAGTAGGAAAAGGGCAACCGTTAAGGATGACAGAGAAGTAGAATGAAATACATGAAGAGGGTGACTGGCAAATGCAGGTTTTGCGCTCGCCATTGTAGCGGTTGAAAGGGAGATTGAGGTGGTGACACGTGGATTGCTCTTGGTGCCATTTGTGTAGCTAGTTGACCGGAGTCACCGGGACGGCCTTGTGGTAGTGGAAGTCCTTTGAATCAGTGAGGCGGGCCTTCGATCACCCTTTGGATAAAGGGTGGTATGTTGTTTGTGCTTTGTTTGGCATAGAAATGGCAACATAAAAATTCTTATAATTGATTTTAGGTTTCTTTTTAAAGATGATTCATGATTGGCTACTCCTTCAAAATCTGTCCAGTTAGTTATATAGTAATTTACACCAGATCCATCATTCATGTATTACATTTATGATTGGTCTCTCCGTGGACCTTAATTCATTAATTGGGGAGCATGTAAAACCTAAATGAATGTCAACGCCCCAATCTTTATTATATCTGAGCGCATTTGATTTTAGGAAATATTTTTTATTTTTATTTCTTATTTTTATTTTTTAAAAATAATTTTTATTTTTAGAATTTCAAATTTTAAAAAATATGTTTAATTTGATTTATTGTTTTCTATTTTTAAGAAATAAAAATAATAAAAATATATTTAATTTATTTATTTTTAATTAATTAAAAATTTTAAAATTTATAATAATGTCACTATATTTTCAATTTTTGAAAATGAAAATGATAAAAATAATTTTTTTTCATTTTAGTTTTCAGTTTATTTTAGAAAATATTTTCAAAAAATATTTTTAACAAAATCAAATCAAACATGTTTTAAACCTTATTTCCTGTTTTCATTGAAAATGAAAACAGGAAATACTTAAACTAAACGCACCCTAACTTTTATTTTTGATTGAAATTATAGACAACAAAATATTTAAATTTATACCCAATTAATCTCATTTTAACTTTCTTTTTTATTTTAGTGTTTTTTTTAATAATTCACGTTAAAGTGATTTTTCAACAAATCACTTAAACAATCATATATTCTCAAATAATATTATTAAATATAGAATAAATTATTTACAATAAATTCTTTTTAAATCACTGTTAATAATTAATTATAATTAAAATTAATTATTTCATTATTATACTAACCATGTTTTTTAAAGATTATATATCTATTGAAATGATGCTTTATCTCCCCCTCATAATTGGGAAAACAAAATAATTTGGAACCTTTTCTCCTTTAGAATCCTACACTAGATGTGATTACTTTGGTTCCATAACTTTTTTTTTTTTCAACAAGTGATGTTTAAACTAGATTATGTCCACTTTAATTAATTCACTTTTATGCCAATCATAAATAATTTTCTAAATAATTGAAACACCATGAATAGTATCTAATAGTTTGATTACGTCTCTTAGTCAATCTTCTATTTGTGAAGTTTGGATGAACGTATTGCTAAAAATTTAATAATTTTTAACTTTAACTTTTCAATTATGTGATTGTGATATAATAAAATACAGAATTAATTTGAGAAGGATTAAAATTATCTGAACTTCCTATATTTGATCCATTGATATTTTCTTCTTGATAAAATCACTGCTTTTAATGACTTTGGTCCTTAATTGAGAAACTTTCTACTTAATCTATTAATCTTTTTTTCTTAATAGAATCACTCCTTTTAATGACTTTAGTCCTTACTTGGAAAATTATAAGATAACAATTTGATGGGAAAAATACTATTTGATCATATGAGACATAGCAGTAGAGATCCATCAATAAGTGTTTGGATCCTACCCATCACAGTAATCTAAACCAATATCTAAAAATAGGTTCTAGTACCAAAATGAGCCCAATAACTTTGTCACTAAATTAATGCTCCAAATTTTCTTGATATTATCTTATTATAATTTATGAACTATAAAGTTCAAAATAAGAGAATTTCAACAATCTCCTACTTGGACAACATAATTCATAAACTATGGCTATTTTTAAATTAATGTCAAGACAATAGCAATATTATTACACCTATACATTTGTTAAAATTATAAGCTTGCAATGATGTTAATCATTATACCAAAAGGGTATATTAATGTTGTACACATTGTACACTTATATTTTGATGACCAAACACAAAATATACAAATTGAGATTTATATGACAATAAATGTGAGTATAAGCCAATCTCTACACATTGGTCCTAACATCTATCCAAGATGCCAAATGAGAATCGACATTTTCAATATAATAACGAGACAAAGTCTAAATGCCCCCAATAACATGCCATAACTAGATTACATACACAAATAATATATTTGGCAAAATCATGAATATTTCATTTTAACATATCTTGAGATAAATAACAAAATCAATACAATACTCCTAGTAACCCAAAACATCAAAAGACTTAGCCAAACTCATTTTATTTACATGATCATGATATATTCCAATAGTAAAGCCTTTAATCAGTGGATTAATGAGAATGCAATCCATGGAAACATACTCAATGCAAGTAATAGGTTCGTGTATCTTCTTTCTCACAAATTGATACTTTACATCAAAGTGTATTGTACAAGTAGAACTTTTGTTATTCAGAGAAAAGTTCACAGCAACAATATTGTTGTAGTAAATGGTTAAGAGCCTTGAGATACTTTCAACAATGGAGAAGCTGGAAATAAAATTCCTTAACCACACAGCTCCATGAGTAGCTTCAAAACACGTGACATACTCTACTTCCATAATGAAGGTTGCTGTAATGGACTACTTGTTGCTTTTCCACGACCCAGCTCCTCTTACCATCATAAAAATGTATCTTGAAGTTGACTTATGATCATCCAAACAATCTACAAAGTTTGAGTCTAAGTAGCCTGTAACAATGAGATCTGCCTTTCTTTTATAGGTCGGCATGTAATCCTTAGTACCTTATAGATACCTCATTACTCTTTTTGCTGTAGTCTAATGCCTTTGACCAAAATCACTTGAGTATCTACCTAATATACTAACAACATAAGATATATCAAGATGCATACGTACTTGAGCATACATTAGGCTACTTACGACTGATGCATATGGGACATTTTTCATCTTTTCCTTTCTTCATCATTTTGAGGACATTGGGTCTTTGAAAATATTTCACCATTCTAGATAGGTGAAAAAGCCTGAAAACATGTAGACATGTTGAATTTTTTCTGAATTTTTGTGATATACGATCGTTGAGACAAGCCAAGAACACTTAGAGATCTATCATGATGAATCTCAATACCCAAAACAAAAGAGACATTCTTAAGATATTTCATCTCGGAGTGTTGTCATCAACATACAAAACTGGAATTACAAAGCTACCCATAATCAATTTCATGTATATATGCTGGTCTACATCACTCTTCTCGAATCCAAGAGAAGTTACTATTTTATCAAACTTGAGATACCACTATCTAGATACTTGCTTTAAACCATAAATGGACTTCTTTAATTTACACACAAGGTGTTCTTGCCCTTCTCTTAAAAACCATTTGGCTGTTTCATGCACACTGCTTTTAATAGGTCACAATTTAATAAGGTTGTTTTGACATTTATCTAATGCAACTCTAAATCAAAGTGAGCTACCATTACTTTAACAACTTGAAATGTGTCTTTAGTTGAAACTAGTAAAAAAGTCTCTTTGTAGTCATGCCTTCTCTCTTTATAGTCATCGCTATAACACACCAGAACCAATAACACATGAATTATACAATAAATGAAACTTTTTATTACCAAAAGAACAAGAGTATCCATCAAAATCTAATGCAACAACTGAAATCAACTTTCTCCTCATAGAGGGTACATAAATAACATTTTTAAGTTCTAAGATATGTGCAATAAATAAATACAAAGAAATATCTTCTATGTGCTCCACTTGTATGTTATCACCATTTTCAAGTTGAACGATCAATTCTCTATTGCTTGGCTTCCTCAGGTTTCTCAGTACCTTTCTTTTTCTTAGGCCACTTTTTATATTTAAAGCAATCCACCTTCTTGTGCCCATATTTCTTATAAAACCTATAATTTCCTTTGAATTGAGCTTTCTTAGGCTTGTCGTGGTTTTTTTGCTCCATCCTTTTTCTTATCATGAGAGAATTTTCCTTTGTTGTCTCTATAGTGCCTTGAAACTGATCCATAAGAAATTAGGTTGATTGTTTTCACCTTTTCCCTCCTTATATCATCTTCTGCTTATACAACAATAGAAATCAATTTATTTATGGTCAATTTACCTTTTTAGGTATTATAAGATGTCTTTAAAACATCCAATTTAGTAGGTAATAACTATAGTGCATGCCAGATTAAGTAATTTTCTCCTAGATCGGCATCCATGTTCTTCAACTTGTTATAATAATGGATTAGTTTTAGAATATGCTTTTGCATTCCATTAACACCATCATTATGATCTTTTCAAGTAATGAGAGGTAGTAATCTTTTTCAGTTTCATCAAACTTCACAAATTTTTAGCAATTAATTCAAGAAAAGTCTTGGGAGTCTCAGATTTAGGAATACTTTGTCTAATTATTTTGTCCATTGTGTACTTCATGGTCATCAAACACACTCGGTTTGAGTGTATCCACTTCTCATGTTTTACTTTCAAATCAGCATTTAAATTTACATCTATGATAGGCTTTTGTTCCCAAAGCGCCAAATCAAGATTGGTGACCATCAAGTATAACTTTAATGACTCTATCCAGTCTTCACAATTCATCCTATTTAGCATCTTTACAAAAGTTAATTATATAGGAAAGAAGCTAAACTTCTTCAAATATTCACTATGTTATTATTCACTGTATTACATTATAAGATCTAATACCGATAGGATATTTAGGACCTTATAATATAATGCAAAAATTAAATATTATATTCTTAAAACTTAACTCTGAAGGGAATTTAAAATTTTAAGAACACAATATTTAACTCTACGCTCACATTATTGCTAACAAGTTATATTAATAATACCATATCGAAAGGTATGTAATATTATTAGTGCAATACTTGCATTGATACCACACAAAACTATTTCATTTTAACAAAATTTTATGTAATTGGTCCCATGAAAAGTGAGAACACAATTACACAAAATTTAATGGCATAATATGAGTTATAAATAATTCCTACAATAATATTTTATGTTGATCAAAATTTATTAGCATCCAAATATCATCAAATAACTCACAAAAATTACATACTAGAGCTAAAATGTAAGAATCATATGGTAAATTTTTTTTTTGCTAAAATGACATTATTTAATTATTCAAAAAATTAGCACAAAAATTAATAAAATAATTTTTATTTAGAAAGATATCCTAAAATACCGTCTCAGAGAATGGAGGCAAACAATGGAAAAACCACCATAAAAAACTATTGGGAAGGTGGTGTGTGAACCATATACGCCTTGCATATGTGTGGGCCATGCTCAAATATGGTTGTCTTCAACCTCTCACTAAGCCTACAACTCGGGTTGTCTGACCTAGTTCAGACCCTAGTAATGACACCATTTTTCATACATAATTTTGATTGGGTTCTCTTCCTCTCATAATTTCTTATTCAACCCACTTAAATTTTGGTTCAAAAAACTGAAATTTTCATGAATAAAAATAAGTAAAAAAAATTTAATAATGGAACCACAATATAACTCCAGTTTTAAAAATATTTTTAATGTAAATTTTATCTACTTTGATTGGGTTCTTTTCTTCCTATAATTTCTTATTCAACCCATTCAAATTTTGGTTCAAAAAATTGAAATTTTCATTAATAAAAATAACTGAAAAAAATTTAATAATAGAACCACAATATAACTCCAGTTTTAAAAATATTTTTAACATAAATTTTATTAAAGTGAGCTTGAGATTCATGCTTCTAAAGAATCTTTTTATAGTAATGGGCAAGAGAACCCACTTAAATTATGATTCAAAAATTGAAGTTTTCATTAACAAAAAAAAAAAAAAAAAGAAAACTTAATAATGAAACCACAATATAAAATATTTTCAACTTAAATTTTATTAAAGTGAACTCAAGATTCATGCTTGCAATGAATCCTTTTATAGTAATGGGCAAACAACTGAAAAATTGGAATTTTCAAGAAAATAGCCAATTTTTCAAAATCTAGTTTTTTTTATTAAACAAGTTTCAAAACCTAGAAACTTGTTAACATACTGGAGTATAGATATGTATTTTTGATTTTAACTTTATACCAATTGTTAAATATATTAATCCATTCTAATTGATTTCAAAATCAAGGATCACTATAAATTCTAGAATTTATATTGTATAGAAAATAATCACAAAATGAGTTTTAAGGCATAAAATTTCTGATATAATTATGATCGAATTCAGTACAATTAAACATAGCAAGTTTCATACATAATATTAGGTATTTAATATCAAAAGTTATGAAATAAATTTAACTAAGATAACCTATTGTATATCATATTATTAAAAAAAAATACATCACAAAATCTACATCTTATCAATCATAATCACATAATTAGCCAGGCTCTAATACCATTTGCTAAAATAAATTTAATGATTTCTAATTTTAGTCTTTCTATCATGTGATTGTGATATGATAAAATATAAAATTGATTTAAGAAGGGTTAAAATTACCTAAACTTCCTACTTGATCCATTGATCTTTTATCATTGATAGAATCACTCCTCCTAATGGCTCTAGCCCTTAATTAAGAAACTGTAAGATAGCAATTTGATAGAAAAAATACTATTTGACCATATGAAATATAGGAGTAGGGACCCATCAATAAATAATAGTGAAAATAGGTATAATCCTACCCATCATAGTAATCCAACCCAATATTTAAAAAAAGGTTATAGTACCAAATCGAGCCCATAACTTCATGTCACTATATTAGTACTTCAAATCATCTTGACATTATCTCATGATAATTTATTAATTATAAAATTCAAAATAAGAGAATTCCAACAGGTATATTCTAGTTTGATGTTTATACATTTATTTAGCATATATTTTGTATCACTTTTTTTTTAAATGTATATTTATGACCACAAATCTTGGTGGGCGATGAAGCTACAACTTGTTGCTTCTCTCCTTACTAATATTTTAGTCCATAATCATTTAAAGAAAGTTATACCAAACAAGTTAATAATTAATATTCTTTCCGCTTTGCTAATTACATTTTTCAACATAATCATATTAATAAAAGTTTTCTTAAAAACTATATAGTCATAAAATTTAGTTAGATATACATCATGCTTAACAATTAGCTGATTACATTAACTATTAATTGATTGTATTAGCGGTTAATTGATTTGATCAACTGATAACATAATGTCACAACCCAAAATCTTGGTCATGACTAGCTTGAATATCAATTACTCCATTGATAATTACCAACCTTTAATTTGATTTCATAATTCATTATACCTATGGTTTGCATAGTTATAGTAATATGCAAATGACTCAAATTATTTGGATAAAAGAGAGAAGGAAACTCATGGGGATCTCTAATGTAATTATATACAAACTTAGAATTACATAATGTATAGAGTCATTGCCCATTAAGGCATATGTCTTTTTCAACATTAGTTCGTAATTGTTCCAAAATGCAGCTACAATTTTCTGGCTAGCTCTATAAAACATTCTCCTACAACACCCTAAGTTCCTTTTAAGGACAAAACAAAATAAAGTTATACTAACCTATAGCATATATGGATCCAAATGTATAGGTTAGACCATCTCTATCTCTAAAGACTTGATGACTATGCTATTACGTTTTCAAAAGATGATAAAAAAGGAACTTAGTTGGTAGATCCTCTACAGATCAAACCAACCCATAAACATCATTAATAACACGTTTGGGGATTGTAGAGAAATAATCTCTACTTCATGAAGTACTTTGCAATCAGCCATGTTCAAAATTATTATATAGTGGATCTTGACTTCATATGCACCTATAGGACTATCAATTGTGGTGGTAAATGTATCAGCTGTAATTTTCATGGTATTGTTATTCATCTGACTTGTCCTTAAGGGTTTTGCAACTAATACTTGAGTATTTAAAAAATAATCCATAGAATAATGAGCCTAGGGCTCAAGAGATAGATATGTACTAAACATATGAATTCGTCACACAACAAGAGCCATACATACACATGTACACATGCCACTAACAAATAACAGATATTGATACCATTTCTATAAAGGATTATAAGGTATTCAAAGACTTACCACTAAGGTAACTCACCATATGCATTTCTCAACACATTTTGAATTCATCATGTATATCAATTTTATGATATCATATTTCAAACTTTCATGCAATAACAATATAAATCACATAGTGCACAGTCATAATTCAATTATAACCCTCTTTGTTACTCCAATCCCACCTTATCTAGGACAAACCCAACCTTTTCTCTCCAACACCCACCTTATACCCCTCCTCCATATTGGAAATCATAGATTCAATATCCAGTTCATTATGTATCATTTCAAGTCTCATGTACATAAACAAGATTTACATCATATAATCATTTATTGTAAATAATTATAATTCCAACAACAATCATAACATCGCAACATCACTTACTTTTCAATATCTCATGCATTTTATCGGGATTTATAATTGCTATTCATAATGATTGCATATACACAATAATAATCATTTTCATCATATTTTCTTGTCTAATGACCAACTTGTTTCCCAAATTCGTTGATTAGTTACCAATGTATGCTCAATAATTTAATTCCTTAGTATTAGCTTATGAATTCCATTTTCATAGTCTCCTACTTATTATGCTTGGATTATTTGGATTCATTATAAGACTAACTCAAGGAATTAAGATAGAAGTTAGGAAGAAGTAAATATTGGTTAAATAATGTGAAACTTGTTGAAAGTGTTATCAGAATCGCGATTAATATCATTGAAAAAATGAGCACGATCATGATTAGAATCGAAAAACTTATTTATGAAAAGCTCAATTCAACTCGAGGGCAAGGTAGTTAAAAATGCGAGTTTGCTTCCCAAATTTTGAAAACTTTTAGGAAATCTAATTTCAAATGCGATCGAAATCAAAAAACAGAGCAAGGATGGTTAATTCAAATCATAAAATTCTAGTTCAAAATTTAATTCAAATTAGTCAAGAAAAAATCCTAGGTTTCTACGAGCATGATCACTGTGATTCGACTCGCATGAGTAAATTTTGCATGCAAACAGTAGTAAAACAAGGGAGGCTATTTATAAGGCAATATCATACTATAAGATTTTAACATTACATGTTTTTGGGAGCTTAAACAAACACAAACTTAGCTATCTCAACCGTATACTAAACAATATTCTAATAGATCCATTCAATCATAAAGTGTCATCACATAATCTAAAAAAAAAAAAACCATTTCATTAACTTGCACCACAAATCAATAGATTCCAAGTAAGAATCACATCATAATTCATGAGAGTGGTAAGTATCATTTACCTTAGCAGCTAGAACATAAGAAACTTTGATTACTTTCCTAGAATTTCCTATGCTCTTCAAGATAAAAATAAGAGCATATTAGCTTTCAATCCTTCTTTCAAAGATTTCTCTTGTTAACTAATTGTATAAGATCAAATTATGATTCCTTTATCATGAATAAACCTATATCTAACAGATTTAAGCTTTAAAACATAAAAAATATTGGATTAATTCATAGGTTGAATAGTACCATAAATAGTGACAAAAAACTTTAAAATTCATAATTTAAATTATATAATGAATCAGTTTGATTTTCATTTCAAAATGAAGAGGAAGAAAAGATGAATCAATAGTAAAAATTTGGGAAAACAATAGGAAGAGTTAAGGAGCTTACTTGTAGAGAGAATGAAGCTAGAGAGAAAGTGATGACTTGATGAGAAAGATGAAGAACTTTGCATAGGTTGTGTGTGTCTAGGAAGGTTTAAAGAAGAAAGAAGCAGCCAACTAGGGAAAGGGTAAAATAGGATAGTTTGGTCAACTTTTCAATAACTACAAGTTAACCACTTTTTTCTTCTTTATTTCTTCCATTTTGAACTCAAATTTAACACACTTATCAGTTTCTCAAAATCACAAAATTTTACTGCAAATTTGCTAAATTAAACACCTTCATAATAACTATAATTTTATGCTCATTCAATATCTGTAACCATTATTTCAAGCTTTCCAAAGTTTTTTAGAAGTAGAATTTTAAAATTACAAATTTTGTTCCTTGAACATTCTTGATTAACTTTTTGATCTTCAAAGGATTTCTAAAATTTATATAATCAATTATTAATATTTTTGAGTCTCTTATAGCTCACAATTTATAATTTCAAAGTTTTCAAAAAATTTTAAATTCCTCTTTTTTGGATTTTTCTGAAAAGCCATTTTAGTTCTAAATAAAGTTTGGAAACTTGGAGATGTTACAAATTCTCCCCCATTAAAAGAATTCATCCCTGAATTTTGAATAGCAATGGTAACTGAACTAGAATGATTCAGCTATTGTAAATTACAATTTATTTTAAATGATTATGGCAGTTAACCCTTACCGAATAAATGGGGATATTTTTGCTGCATATGAGCTTCTAATTCCCATGTGACTTCTTGTTCATCATGTTGTCCCCGCATCACTTTAACCATCAGAACTTCTTTAGATCTTAACTTCTAAACTTGTCAGTTAAGAATAACTATCGATTTTTCTTTGTGGGTCCATTTGATATCTAATTGAATTGATTCTCCCTTGATAACGTGAGATTTGTGTGGAACATATTTCCTCAACATTGACATATGGAATATTGGATGAATTCCTTACATCTCAACTAGTAATTCTAATTGGTATGCTATGGCTCCCACACGTTTGATAATTTTAAATGGTCCCACATACCACCATTCTAATTTTCCCTTTTTGCCAAATCACATAATTTCTTTCATAGGGGTTACCTTGAGAAATACTTGATCATCGACCTCGAATTCTAGGTTTCTTTTCCTATTATTCAAGTATGACTTCTATTAGTCTTGAGCTACTTTCATTCTATCACAGATCAATTGTACTTTTTCAACCATATTTGTTACAAGATCTGGCCCTCATAATTTTGATTGCCTAGGTTCAAACCAACCTGTCAGAGATCTACATCTCTGCCCATACAATGCCTTGAAAGGTGTCATTTGAATACTGACTTAATAACTATTATTGTAAGCAAATTCAATACGCGGTAAATATTTTTCCCAGCTCCCTTCAAATTCTATCACACATGCTCATAACATATCCTCTAAAGTCTAGATTGTTATTTTTGATTGACCATCCATTTGTAGATGAAAAGCAGTGCTAAACCATAATTGAGTACTAGCCACTTGTTAGAATGATTGCCAAAAGTGTGAAGTAAATTAAATACCATGATCTAAAATAATTTTCAATGGCACACCATGCAAAGGAATTATTTGGCCAAGGTATACTTGTGCATATTGAATAGTTGAATAGGTCATCTTAATTGGTAAGAAATGAGTTGATTTGGTTAAATGACTATTAATAACCTAGGTTGAGTCATAACCTTTTGGCATCTATAGCAATCTAACTACAAAATCCATTGTTATGCTCTCCTATTTCTATTTTGGTATTTTGATAGATTGATGCAACCCTATAGGATGTTAAAGTTCAGCTTTCACCGTTGACATGTTAGGCATCTTGTTATGTATTCAAGCATATCCCATTTCATACCTTCCTACCTGTTAGCCTTAAAGGAGATTGTTAACCCCAAAACGAGTTTTACATCACTACTTATTAGTTTTGGATGTTGAAAAACAACTGAAA
>JANHAO010020205.1:0-12930 GCA_026873985.1 Saraca asoca | reverse complement strand
TTTAATAAAATTATTTTATTTTATTAAATATATTAAATAATTTTTATTAAATAATTATATATTTGATTATATTAAATATATAATTGTGATAACTATAAATTCTTAGGTTGCCCTCCTTCAATGGGTTTTTCACATGTTTGGCTCAGATGAAAACATCCACGTTGTTCACAGAAGATGCCAATAAACCTTACCGTTTCATTAGAAAAACGTGTCATATTTGAGAAAAATGTATATAGTAAAAAATAAATAATAAGACATTATGTGTGTTTAGTAGGGTCATAAGATAAAAAAAAAATCCAAAAGGAAATCATTAGATCATATTTCATGAGATTAACTAATTTGTTTTGGTCTCGTATAAATTACTATATAAAAGGATATAACTGAAAGTTGTCTCGTAATTTCTCTCCACCTTTTTTTTTTCTTGGTAAATATAAAATTTAGTAACAAGGTATGTTGGTGTTTTTTATTTAATGCCAAAACATATCATCAAAACTTTGTATATTTATTACGGATAGTCTAATCTCCTAAAATTACTATGAGTGAGATTTGAATATATGATTTTTATTTCACTTCTTTTTTACTAAGGAGAGATTTAAATTTACTACATTAAAAAATATGTAAATTACACATAATATCTTTTAACTTTTTATAATGTGTGTAAAATTTCTTAAATTATGAAAATGTATAGACAGTCCAATTAATCTCTTTTGTATCCTTTATTCATTAAATTTAACAAATTAATATATGTGGCTATTATTTGACTAATTAACAATCTAAAATTGATATTCATCTTTCAAAAATTTTGTTACGGAATTAGTGATACTAAAATTCTTAAATTTGCAGGCTTAAATTTGCTTATTTTATTAAGTTTAGTCAACAAAATAATAATAAAAGGGGTCAAGTGCATAGCTTATAAAGTTTAAAATGATTATTTATACATTTTCATAGTTCATGAGATTAGTGTGAATAGTTGGAAGGGTTTTAATATAATTTTTCCTTAAAAAATAGACATAAATTATTTAACCATTTGAGTATGGTTTGAAGAAGTGTCTTAATTAATTAGAACAAATCATATTGATCTCCCTTAATTTTGATATAATTATAGAAATGTTCATTTTCAGTTTTCAAGTTACTAATAATTATTTTGTAAAAAAATTATTACAATAAAGGTTATCTTTCAAATTAAACTTATACATATCATTCTTGTTTGTATGATGTATAAAAAAATTACTCTGTATTATTAAGTTATTAAAAAAGACAATGAATTAATAAAGTGAGAGAATGTGAGTTTTTGTTGTTATTATTGAGATAAAGACAACAAGAAGAAAAAAAAAAGAAATGAAAAATGAGGTTAATATAAAATTAAATATTAATTTTTTATAATCTTAATTAAAATAAAGATTATTTTAAATAACTTTTAGTTTAATATGAATTATTTTCTATAATTTCAATATTAAATTATTGCCTATTATTAAAAGTTCTAAAAGAGCAACTAAATATATTTTGAAAATGACTATAATTAATTAATGGTCCTATTATTCATTATTAAAAATTTTAATAATTATATTAAACAAGTAAATAATTAATAATTAAATTGTTAATTGATTATGAAAAAATTTTAATTGCTGTATCAAATAAATATTAAGACAATATTTATATAATTTATTTAAAAAATTACTCTTCTAATTTTATCAAATTTTCTTTAATTACTCAAACTAGTTAATATCAACCAAAAAAAACCAAAGGGCAAGCACAAGTCAAAATCAAAGAAAATTCAAATCAAACTACCCAAGTGGGAAAAGGGGAAAATTTTCCAAACATTTCTGCTTTGTCGCCTATGGAAAGACACCAGTCATACAGATTTTCTAGAAAAGAAAAAGGGTCTGATTAGGACACCACCTTCCTTGGTGGGTCTCATGGCTGGCCTCCTCGCTGTGGAAACCAATGCTTCTTCACACCATCTTTTGTCATTTACCATAGACAGATTGACCGTCACTTTTGGTAATGCACCTCTTCAATTTTGCCCCTAATGGGTGCCCTTACCCAGGTGCCTCCTTCTAGGGCCGTCCTACTTTTCAAGGGCATATGTGGTCAAAAGTAGTAGTCACATCCAGCATACACTAACTTATGTTTGCATTAATTACCCACATGCAGAAGAAGTGGAAGTCTGCAATTACACCGATTGTTTTTGCTTGTCTAAACTGTAACTCACAAGGAATGTCATTTCCATGTTTTTTTTTTTTTTTTTGCATTGCATTGCATTTTAATGAACAAAAGAGGGGGAAAATAGAGTCTTCAGGGTAAATCTCATAATTATATTGACTTGCAAAACAATCAATTAAAAAAATTGGAGTGGGAATCTTGACAAATTTTACTGCGATTAATAATAAGTCAGTAAATTTCTCATGAAAAAAAGATGAAATTGATATATAAAATATAAATGATAACGTAAATCCTTGTTTATAGTATAACCTTTATTTATATAGAAATGTATAGTAATTAACCAAATGTGGTAATAAGTAATTAATTGATTGATTATATCATAATTAAAAATTATTTAATACATGATAAAAAATAATACATATTTTATCATTTATCCTTTCATCATTTTTAGTCAGATTTGATAAAACCGTTTGCATCAAAAGGATATTGTTGCCGGATTTATATTAGTCGGCACCTATAACATCCTAACACTTAGTATGGACACTGACCAATGCGATAAACTCAATGTTTTTAAGTTTAAAGGGTCTTGCATTTTGAAAGGAAGGCATTTAAATACGAATGCTCTTTCATGTTAGGAAATCCTATGATCAATAACCTTTTTCCTTTATAAGTATATTAGTTTCACATTTAATTTGTTACCATAAATATATAATACATTATTATAATTAAATTATTTAATGATTAATTTATGTTTGCAAGTGTAATCAATTAATCACTTTAAATAATTATTTTATATTTTAAGAAGCGGATATATGTATAATATTTTAAGTTTGAACTCGGACTATATAGAAGAAAACTTAAAAAAAGATTACAATATGTATTATTGTATTATTAAAAATGTTATTATATCACTAAAAGTAATAAACATATTTCTTTATTTCATAATATTGATTGTAAAATTTGTATAATATACTGAGAATACTTGGATATGCACACGCTAGGGAGACAGATAGATAGATGCTGACTTCCATTTTTCATGGGTGGAAGTGGAATACACCTACTTCTCACCAAATCTCATTGAAGCGTCATGCTAAAGGAACGTAGACACTTGGCCTACCCTAATTAATTAGCAAGAGTCAAAGATTTTAGCTTTTTTAAGTAGTCAACGAAGTTTAACCATTTTTCTTGCGTTCACATGCTCAAATTATTATAAACAAATCAAGTTGCAATTTTATAATCATATAATGATGAAAATCTTTCTTATCTAATTATAAATATCAATTATTAGGGATTTCCTTGACCAAATGTATGTTACCCACGAAAATAAATAGAAATTGCCTCACGTTGATTTCATTCTATAAGAAAAGCAAGGTTGAACTCATACACAATTATATATAAAGTCTGTGTTCTCTCTCTCTCTCTCTCTCTCTCTCTCTCTCTCTCTCTATATATATATATATATGTATATATAATAGTGATATTGGTCATTAATTAGAAGTTTTTAGAATGCAATATTTTTAGATCAATAAGAAAGAGATAGACAATAAAATATTATCATATAAATAATGTGAATCATAATAAAGTTTTTATAAAATCATATTTATAATTGTATTACGTCTATATCTCTCTACTATCTATCTGAATAATTTTTTATCATGCGAAAGTGTCTAACTAATTTGTAGTGGTGGGTTAATTAATGACTCACCAAGTTGCTTGATTAAACGATCCATATTAGTGAAGCAAATTAATTATGTACTGCTATGAATCATTTTTATGGATGTTTATATATAACTCCTAAATCTTTTTACATTTATTTATGCATGCAATTCATCTCTCCGCTTAAGTTCATCTCCCTATAAATTTATGTAATTTCATCCATTTGAGGTTCTTGTATATATATATATATATATATATATAAGTCTATAATCAAAGGCTATGAAGTTCGTGTTATATAAGAGAATGAAATAAGAGAATATGTATATTTTGTCAATTCTTTTATATCTCTTTTACTCCTTTAACTACACATTTTATAATACATTATTAGTACAAGTCTTTATTATTGATTTTTGGTGAAAAGAAAAGTTTGAAGGAGAACTTGCTCAAGCTAGAGCCTTTATTCGTAGTGTAGCAATACCAGTTAGAAGCAACCTCTCATTCGCCTCCACACGTAATGGTGATGATCATTCCTATCAGCGGCTATTGTAAGCTCGGCTTATTGTACCAATAAGTCCTTCAAGAATTTTCCAAGTTAAAAATGAATAACTTAAAATTAACACTTAAAAACTTGTTAACTGCTTTGCTATCAATTATCGTATGGATAACAATTTCTGCTATGAAGGTGACTTTTTAGCATATAATTTATAATCATCATTATTATTTTTATGGTGATGATATGATTTCTTTACATCTAATGGATGATTGATGTGAAGTGAGTTAGCATTCATTCCTTTTAAAATTAATATTCCTTTTCATTATAGAACTTCTGGAAAAATTACTTTTTATCTACATACTTAAACAATTAAAAGGTGTGCTTGCATTTATTCTCATGATTCATAGCATAAAATAGAAAGTGGTCATGAGTACTTGCTATATGTGGAAATCTTAATGTTATTATTGATTTGAATTTCTGGTAAAAAGATTTTGTTCTTATGCTATTTGAATTTAAGAAAATTTATGTTTGAAATTTTTTGTTTATTTGATGAATATTCTATTTTTGAGTTCCTTGATTATTTATAGTAGAGAGAATGTATCTTATAAATTCCATGATTATAATAATTAAAATTATAAATCTTTTCAATGTGATCACTCGAAAGCCATCCCTTAGCATATATTGCTATATTAAATATCATTTATCATCTTTTACTTTCTTTTACTGTAACATCATTATATGATTTATTTGTTTATTAACATTTTAAATCATGCTTTGTGATGTTCTTTGATTTCAAGGGTATATTTTTTATCAATTATTGAATGTTATGTGATTTGTTTTTATTGTTGAAAAATATAAATTTAAGCATTTAATTGTAGTTTAAAACTCAAGCACAACATCAAAGAAAATGAAAAACAATTGAGAAAATAGAAATCAAGCAAAAGAATAGTGCAAAACAGATCATAGATTATTACAATGAATGATACATGGGTTATTTGCCATCTGTTATAGATATGTTTTATGCTATGCTTTCATAGATTATTACAACAAATGATATATAGATTATTTGCTTGTCAATTATAGATATGTTTTTGACTATGAGTAGTGGTTAATGATGCAAATTTTTTCAAATGTTATATTGCATATTTTCAAGTTATGGATTCTTATGACATTGTTTATGCCTAATCAAAATTTAAATTATTTTATAATATTTTATTGAACTAAATGGTTAAAAGTCACAACATTGTCTCTTTATAATGTCAATTAAAAAAAATACTTTGATGCATTGAAAAAGAAAAGATGAGTATCTATATTGTAAATATCTAATACTTTTTTGATTATTGATACAAAGTTTACAAAATTTATGAAGATTGTTTAATATATTAAAATTTTTAACTAAAATTTGATTAATTTATTTTCTTGCAACCTAATATTTTTGAATAATTTAATACGAGTAATATGAGAGCTTAGGTACATATGAAATTCCTAATTCAAAAACTCTTTGAAGATTTAATAATAAACTAAGACTTGAATTAAAAAGGAGAAAATTTAAAATGAGTTCTTTTATCTCTTATTATTTTTAAAATTGAATATTCATTACTTTTGGTATTATATATTCTTCTTTTAATGCTCCATTTTATTAATCTTTAGGAAAAGAATATTTTATATTTCATTTCATGTTTCAAATATACTCCTGAAGTAATATGACCAAAGAAAAATCAACTTCAAAATATTTTGAATTACTTTCATGTCTTATTGGTCTTGAAATATCAATAAGAAAAGGTCTAAAATATTCTATTACTTTGTATTTGTGGCTACATATAGATATTGATTAAAATTAAACTATTCCTAAAAGCTTATAATTTGTTTCTTAAAGTGAATGTGATAATATATGAAGAATTTCGATATTCAGTTTTATAAAGTAAATGTCTTGTTTATACAAAATTTTAATATCGCATAACTAAAGTTAATATGATAATTAATGAATATTTTGATATTTTATTGCTAAAAGTAAATATATAGTATTTAAAATATTTTTTCTATTCACATTGAGAAATCTTGTTGAAAATTGTGTTTTCTCACATTGTACGCAATATTTCTTATATTTTGATTTAGTCAATATGCATTATGTAATATAAATATAATTGAGATAAAGTTATAGTAGATAAAAGGTCACTTATCTGTTTGGTGTGATTGGTTAGATTATTCTATATCAATATTGATGCAAAAAATTATTTAGATTCAAGTAATTATTTATTAAAGAACTAGAAGTTTCTTCAATATAATGAATTTAGAGGGTTACTTGTTCTAAAAGTAAAGTACTTATTAAACCATCACTGGATGAAGTTGTAAAATCTCATGTTTTTTATACCATATGGACCATCTACATGTGTATGATTTTATTAGATGCAAATAGTAGATAACCACATAAATTTATTATTAACTTGCAATTTGGAGTTTATGAAATTGCTTGCTCAAGGAATTTGATTAAGAGCACAATTTTCATATTACTTGATTAATACAATATGTCATGAAAAAATTGGTGATTTTGCATCATGAATTTTGTATAATTACTATATGTCAATTACAATATTGTTTAACATCCTGAGGCATGTTTGTACATAAAATGATTTAGCAAAATAATTTATTTAGTGTCTTAAATTATTAGCTATATTATTATTTAGAGAGAATATGAATTCCTATTTCAATTTATGGGACATACTACATACATCAATCAATCAATTATAATTCCCTTTTATAATTAACTTTGGTTAGAGCCAAAATTTTTACATATAAAGAATTTTGAATTTGTATAATATTTTTTTATTTGTTCATCACTATACATAAAGATGATTTTAAAGAGAGGTTGAGAATATAGGTTTATATATGAATTTTATATTTCTAATATCAGGGGGAGAAAATATGTTGTAAAAACAATACAATCATCTAAATCCTCACAAAAACTAATATGAACGTGAAGTCCAAAAGATAATTGATTTATAAAGTATAATAAATCAATTGCTAATTATATCATTAACCTAAAGAGAAAATATATGTTGTATATAATTTGTAACTGCTTTAATTATGATAGATGTCCTAATTAGATAATTTGTTTATTGTAGATCAAATAAATTTAGAATATGTCAAAATTATGATAAAAGTATTGGTTTCAATGAATAAAATGACTTTATAAAATAATCAAATACTCTTATTTGAGACATAATTAGTAACAAACTCATGAAAGAAGTTTAGGTACCTAAAATTTGTGAAAATAAAAATATTTCAATTGATTATATCTATAATGTGAAAGATAAAATCAAGAGGGAAATAGTTGCTAACAACATTTTTCATACAATGTAGCACGTAATGTTATGAAAAATAACAAGGATCTTGAATTCATATTTAGAAAAAATCTAATATATTATTATTGGCCAAAAATAAAAGAGAACATATATAATTTAAACAAAAATATAAAATATAAATTTACTTGTAAAGTGAAGAAACATCAAGAAAGTGTTAAGCCAATGAAACACTTAAAATGTGTAAAACTAATAAGGTACAAATGTATAATTGTATTAGAAAAATAAGAAAATTGAAGTTGTTAATATAAAGTATAATTTGTATCATAACGATTTTTACAAAGATTTTCATTGACTATGATAAATATCTATTTGTATGTGGGGGATGCAATTTTTTCTAAATTTGATATGCGTTTAATGGATTTGGTTTCATTTATTATGTATGTGAAAAATTACAATGTTATCTGTATGAAAATCCTTTAATGATTTAAAATATCTGAAGCATACAATTTGAATTCTTGATAAATATATTTAATTACATTATAAAGATTTTTGTATGGATTAAAAGAATCTAGACAAATGTGTTACAATTATTTCAATGAATATTTGTCAAAAGAAAGATATAAAATGATCTTATATACCCTTGTATTTTTATAAAGAAATCTAAATATGAGTTTACAATAATTGATGTATACGATGATTTGAATATTATTAAAATTTTATAAAGAACTTCCAAAGATACTAAAGTATTTAAAAAAAAAGTTTGAAATGAAAGATCTTAGAAAAATAAAAATTTTGTTTTAATCTGCAGATCAAGCATTTAAATGATGGAATATTTGTTCATTAATCAAATTATATTAAAAACATTCTAAAATATTTTTATATGGATAAATCACATCTATTATTTTAATGATTATTTGATCACTTGATGCTAATAAGGATCTTTTTTAACCTCCTGATAAAAACAAAGAATTTCTTGATCCTTAAGTACTATATCTTAATGTAATTGGTGCATTAATATATCTTGTTAATAATACATTTTTTATTTAACTTTCTTAATAAATCTATTAACAGGATATAGATTTTCTCTCGTCAAAAGGCATTTGATTGGAACATATATTCGTTATCTTTAAGGAATAAGTAATAATCTAGTATGTTTGTTCACCAAGGCATTTCCTACCACAATATTTGAAAAGTTAGTTCATAATATTATAATGCGTTGACTCAGAGATCTTGAATGATATTATTATGAGAAGAAGTGAATATATGCTATACTCTTTTTTCTTAATTAAGGTTTTGTCTCATTGGATTTTCCTAGCAAAGTTTTTAATGAGATAACATCCTATTACATTTTACGAAGAATAATATATTTTTTTATTAAATTTTTTCCTCGAGATTTTTCCTAAAAATTTTAATGAGGCACATTCTTTATATAGTTGATATAAGGAAAAGTGTGATGTTTGATACAATTTTTAGACGGCTTACAATCAATTTTAAGATTGACAATTGCTTCCTTTTGATATGTTTATTAGGTTAAACTTTTAAAAATATTTCAGAATTGTTTATGTCTTAAAATGACAACTACATCATAAATTACATGAAATAGTTTTTATTTGTTTCATAAAAGATTCTTCAAAATCAGTCATGCTTCTCATAAAATCAACGTCCCGATTGTTAACACCGGCATTAATTGTCTTAACTTGTGAACAAACTTGTAAATTGTTAAAAATGAGAATTATCCACCAATGTTTTTAAACATAAAACATTCTTTTATACTCAATTCTTTCAAGATTAATTACACTTGAATAGATAAAGATTTTTACTCTATTAAAAAATGTAAATCCAAAACTTGAAAGGAAGAGACATTTGGATCAGGGGTATAGATAGGAGACAAGCAGGAGCCCTGCCCCAAAAAACCTTAATGTTTTCATTTTATGTATAGTAATTTTAGATTAATTAACTCTTAAAAATTTTAAATGTTATATATTTATAAAATTTTGATATTTGATTTTCTTGAATTAAAAATTTTAACTTCACTGTAAATTTGGCCCTCTAAAGTGAAATCCCTTTCATGTTTTTGAATTTATATTTTTTTTAACAGAATAAAAATCTTTATTTACATTCTTAATATTTTAGAATTTCTTGTAAAAAAAAAATAGAGGAAGAAAAAGACAATTAAGGGAGGATAGGGCCACGTGGGAGGGACATGAGGCCGGCAGGCGAGCGCAAGACACGCTTGTGTGGGAGCGCACCGTGATATCATTGACCCATAAAGTGATCCCGTAACTACTAACTAAGGTTTGCCTCTTTACGCTTCTTGCTTAGGCCATGTGCTCACTCATTCTACTTTATTACTATTTCCACTAATTGTATTATCCTTTTCTTTTCATTTCTAACTCTCTTGTCCTTGCATGCAAAATCTACTTCAAAAATTATTGTCAAAGTATTTTATAATATAAAAAAGTTATTCTCATGTGGATATATTTTTATAAATTTTATTTTTGAATTTATCAAAATTGATTAAGTAATTTTTTCTTTTTCTGAACGAAGGAATCTCTATTTTCATTTTTTCTCTGAATTAATAACATCTTATGTGATAAAAAAAATCAACAACATTATAACAATATATAAATACAAATTTCTAGTAAAGTGTTACTTTATAAATATTATACATGTCACTTGTTATTTATTAATACTATTGATCATTGTGCCTTCAAAAGTTATGTATAATAGTTTTACATATATACATCTTCGTTAAAGTATGGAAATTAAATTTTCAAGTTCTACTTTAATATTGATGTGAATTTAGAATATAATTAGATATATATAATTTTTTTTTGTATTATAGTGATAAATTTTAATTAAAAAATTATGAATTTCAGACCAAGAGAACATATCTTCCTCTTTTTAAAATGGAAGAAAATTGAAAAAGTTAAAAAATTAAGGATCAATTCCTATGATTTTATAAATGAAAAGAAAATGACAAATTCTTTATTTGTCTAGCTAACTTTGTTACTTAAATATGGAAAAGGGTTTCATCCATAAATTATGGATGTATGAATGTGGCATCACTTAAATTGAACATAGTCAAGAGAGAGTAAGCACTTCTAGCAGAAGACCATCTTCACACGCATTTAAGTCTTTAATAGATAGTAGATATTTTTATTCGATTTTTGACCATCTTTGTGTACATATTTAACATGTATAAACGAATATAAGAATATAACATTTTAAAAGAAGAAAATTTATAAATAAAAAAATGATATGACTAATATGTTCTAAATATAAACTACACAAAAAAAAAATGATGAATCCTTATATTTTGGGTTTCATCTTTGTGAGAAAATAACTTTTTTTAAAAAATTATTTTTTTAACAAAAATCTTTTATTCATTTATATGTAAATAAATGATTTTTATATTATTTATATATTTTATGAATAATAAAATAATCGTATAATAGAAGTGAAAATATATTTATTTTATAAAACTAGATATTATTTATCAACATGACATCATGTAATTTTATATATAATATTAAATAAATAGGATATTGTTTATTTTAATTTTTTGTCAGTGAGATTACAAACATAATGAGACTTTTTCTATAAAACAAATAGACTCTCGCATGTGAGCACAAATTGATCATAATTTCAGAGAAAGCGGCCTTTGTTTGAGGTCAAAACACTTATTGAATTATGATGGAAGGTTTAATTAGCTTTACTAAAGAAATTTGACATCACAGCATGATATTATAAAATTTAAAGTGTGAACATTCGTGTTAATCCCCAGATAAAAACTTTTTAATATTATTGTAGCACTGAAAGTTTTAATATTATTTTTATTATATTTTAATAAATAAAAATATTAAATCTTTAATTTTATCATTAACTCGATTATGAAATTAAAATATCTAATTTATCAAAATATAATGAAAATTAATATTGATATTTCAATACTAAAATGTTTTGCCCCAATAGCATTTTTGATCTTCCATAATATTTCGTATTAACACTAATATAATTTATTTTAAAATATTTTTAATCCTTTAAATTAATGTCATCATTTTTTATATATATAAAAGAATGTATACACTTTCAAGGGTCAGGACGACCCCAGCTCACCAATGATCCGTCGTGGAATAAAAACAATTTTTGAAATTCTGTATTTGGATATTATTTACTCATATATTTAATTACATAATTTTTTTCAATACCACTAAATGGTGTTGCATCGATTGTTATCCTCTATTTTTTTCTTAATGATTTAAGTTTAAATCCAAGATGTTATATATGTTTATGTTAATTGATTTGTTACTTTATTTTGTTATTAAAAAAAAGGTCATTCTCCATGATTTGTCATTTATTTAGTAAAAAAAAAAAAGACAGACAAGCATGTATTATTCACCTAATAAAAATTTTATACAATATGTAATCATACTATACTATAATATCGCAAGTAATAATAACAGGTAACAATATGTAATAAAAATCAATCAAATCACTACAATTGACCTTGAATAATTTATTTTAAAAACAAAATAAAAAAAGCACATATTTATATTTGGGCTTAATTTATTGCGGTGACTGGTAGTTAATAAGCCCAATGTTTGTGATAATTTTCCTCAAAAATTGGAAATCTGCTTCCTATTTGCCCATTTTAAAGCACATGATTAATTAATTTGATACCATGTTACTTAACCTAAGCGCACTTTAGCGAACACCCCTCCACCTTATGCCTTTCCCTCAGAGGGACAGATCATGTTCCACTAAAATGCGCCTCTGGCTTTTTGAGTTCACATTGGCTATTGTCTTCAATATATTTAGGAACTTTCTTTTTACGTACTTAAATTAGGAAAACTGCGGCGAGATGAGAACATGGCGAAGAGAGAGAAAGACAATGACAGAGGGTCTGCATTTTTTTTTTTTTTTGGTGCTTTTTGAAATTGCAGATTTTGGAGCATCGTGTCGGGGTTTATGATTTTGAAGGGATTATTATTATCAATTATCAATTTTTAATTTTTTTTTCTGGTCCAATTTTTACAAGGCAAAGAGAATTTTAAATATAATATATTTGTTGCCCAAGTTAGAGAAGAGGATCAAACAGTCCCTGTATAAGATCTCTGTACTGTATATATATATATATATATATACATATGTGAATACTGTGGCTTTGTGATACACAAAAGCCTCTACCTTGAGAAGAGAATCGAGAAAACTTTGGTGTGGCAGATCAGGAATCCTTCAGGAGCTGCAACAATGGGTGGGTGATATTATTTTCTTGTTTAGTTTCTCGTGCTCTGTTTCTGGGTTTCCATTATT
>JANHAO010020204.1:0-12937 GCA_026873985.1 Saraca asoca | reverse complement strand
CAAACACCTCTAAAATAGGATAAAAGAGCTGTTTGACCAAGTCAAGAAGCTAAAAGCTAGCTTTTTTGGTGCGCCAAACATACACATAAGCTATAAACTAGCTTTTAAGCTTGTTAAACACACTCTAAGGCGTAAAATTCCCTTTTCTAACATAAACTTGGACAATTATATCCTTAAACTGGCTCCACTAAACATATATATATATATATATATATTACATGCATTCTTGGACCTTAAGATAAAATACAAAATAGCAATCGATATATTAATTAAGACTATAATAATATATATACTTATAGTTTTAGATTTTTTATCATAAAAACTGTAACATTTTGAATACACATTATAGACCAAAACAATTAAAATAAAGTAGCAAGCATAGCTGATAAATTACAGCTCCATCTACACATCTGGCTTCGCACGCAGCGTTGGTGGCGGTTTGGTCCCCTGCAATGAGAACGGCAGCAGCTTGCGGTGGCGTGGTGACAAGAAGGACAGCTCTCACGGTGCAGGGTGGAGTCCTTCCCTTCGAGCTAAGCTTCACAAGATAAGAGGAAAAGGAGACAACAAAAATGGCTCATTTAAAAGCAATTCAGAAAATGACATAGTTTTGAGCAAGTGAGCAGATTCTTTTAGGTGTAAAATTTCCTTTTCTAAAACAATCTTGGACAATTAAACCCCAAAACTGACTCCACTATATATATATATATATATATTATCCACTCTGGGACCTTAAGATAAAATACAATATAACAATAGATATATTAATTAAGACTATAATAATACATACACTTATAGTTTAGATTTTATATCATAAAAGTTGTAACATTTTTAATACACATTAGAGACCAAAACAATTAAAGTAAAGTAGTAAGCATGGTTAATAAATTACAGCAATCCCAATTGAATAAAAAAATTTCAATGACTTCTAATAAAACTTATATTACAAATAATTAATACTTTAAACTTTTTAAACAACTATGAAAATGAGATATTTATTTGTTAAACTTATTTTTTTATTTATTGACAAAATGCCATGTAACTATAAATTGTCAAATAATTTATATTAAAATACTTTTGAATTTATTTGGCGAACCTTATACTCATTGTGGTATAACATAGTCATACTCCCATTTTCTGATTTAATTTCTATTTAATTACTGTAGTATAATTAAAATTTATTTAATTGATTTACAACTCACTTGACAAGACATTTCCATATTTTATTCAATGAAAATAATTATTTACGATGACAAAAGGTTTTATACAAATTGAGGTGATGTTTCCATCTTATGTAGTGATTTCCTCTTAATAACTTTATATACCACTAATATTTATTTACTTCATATGCATATCAATTGCCATCCCAATTTTCATTTTTCTCCAATAGAATTAATGATTTACATTGAGTAAGTATAATATTCAAATTTAGTCATTTATGAGAATTTTTCTAAACTAGATTTATTACCTTAGAAATATATTATACATATTACTTAATGATTTTGAAATAAATATAAGGGCATAGTTCTATGTCCAAAATTGGTAATACCTATAATATTTAGTTTAAACATTAATATTTATGAAAGAAGGAATAAACAATAGTAAATAAAAAGGAATTTCACTTTTTTTTATATAGCACATTGAAAAAGATGAAGGAGCAAAAAAATTATTCATTAAAATATTATAACATGTGTACATATGCAATAGGTAAACAAAAATATATTTTAGAATAGGAACTTAGTTCCTATATTATATGCATTATAAGAGCAAATAATTTTATTAAAAATATATTTCCAATCTTATATTAATGTGTATCACTACTATATTTGATTATATAAAGATATATTGTCATATATAAAAAGAGGAGTGGATTGGAAATCTTGATAACTGATAGTGAAGGCATGCCAACTAATTAGACAGAAAATGCTATTAATATAATATGATTGGTGAGCATCTTTCTATTTAAATTGCTATGATAATTAAAAAACTTCTATTTCAATTGTTATGAAATTCTTGATTGAAATAATTATTTATTTACATCTAATTTTACTTTCATAAATTGACTTTAGAATTAAGAAACTGAATAAGCTTGCAAGAGTAATCGACATGAGAACTATCAATTGTCACTACATAGTTTTTCAAAGTTCTTTACTTTCACTTTCTTTGAATTCATTCTCCATTTATGCTTTTACTATCATGAAACTTTAATCCAATATTTTTAAATCATTTGGATGCTTTCAACAAAATGTTAAGTATATTACATTTACTACAATGCAAAATAAATCCATTGTTAAAGTGCTTGACTTGTCATTGTTGCAATTGCATGCATACTTGAGTTACACTAAATATTATGTCATTTTCTATCATGCATATTATCATATCATTTTTTTATTTTCTTAGTTTAATTTTAATTTCCCATAAATTGGTAAGACCTAAATATGTTAGAATTTTTCATGTGGACTTCTATAGTTTAGAATATATTATAAAGCCTAAATTACACAAATAACAAATTAATTATTGTAAATTAGCCTAACATAAAAGTGATAATATTGTGAGGGCTAAATACGATATTTAAGTCAAAAGTGGTTACTAGTTATGTGAGCCTTGTAACTGGACTATCCTGTAACGGGTCAGTTTAGCCCAGTCAAATTAATATATATAAGATAGGTCCCTACTTTTACTTTAGGTCAATTCCTATAGTATCCTTATCAGGATTCGTAGATAATTTCTCCCATAAACTACTAGAGATTGAGAGGAGTGAACTACCAGGATTTACACTTGTTCAACTAATTGGATTCATAGCTTATGTGTAATGATTTGACAATCAATTGTTAGAATGTCCGACACTTAATCTCGTCACTTGCACTTACTCACTTAATACCTGAGAGTAAACTAGCCAACTAGTCATACACCATGTTAGTTTTGAAAATAATGGATAACACCTACAATTTATTTCACATTAAGGGAACCACAAGTAGCAAACACATAGTACATAAACAACTAATTTACGTATAAAGGCAACTGAGTCATTTATATTGGTAAATATGATGTGTTGATACAATTTGAATAGATACGGATGAATGCAGCCAAAAGTGAATAAATTTGGAGGGATAATATTTTAATTGAAGAGAAACTATTTCTTTTTTTTTATATAAAAGCCTTATTATAGACTTCTGAGTATATAAAGAAGGCACCAAGCCACACATTTGATCTCCTAGGCTAATGCCTTGATGCAGACCTTTGGGCCACTGGACATTTTCCCCCTAAAAAACTTTCTAAGGCAAAGCCTTAATGATATAAATAGATATACTTTTCCTAAGCTGACATAATAACTTTTCTCCTAACTTGGAAAGATTTTAATGCACCATAATACATTGATGCAAAGATAAAAATTAAAAGATCATAACTATGTGCTTATCTACTTATATTTGATAAGCTACTTTGGTCAAAATTACATAAACATGCTTAAAATGGAAAAAAATAAGAAAAGTAATCTACATGTATATTTTTTCTTAAATTTGCACCACATGATCTTCTCTTTATGATAAATTTTTGTACCAACTTTCATCCAAATTTGAGTATATTTGCTTATTAAATTTAGTCACAAGTCTCAATTTATGACACAACACAAGTAAGTAATTCTTTTACATTATAATTATATGAAAAATTTATATTATATTTATGTCATGTAATATAATAAATTAGATTCAGATAATTAGTTCAATTCTTCGTGTAAGTTCTTATTATTGGTATCAGAGCCAATTATTTCAACATATTTCATGACTGAATGTTATGCAAATATAAGTAGAAATTATTTGTTTTATATTATTGATGAAATCAAGAAAGGAGATAAGTTCATTGTTACAAAATTATAATATTAGAATACTAATTGATCTATAATTTTTACATAAATAATTTTTTGAATATTATTGATGTATTTCACACAAATAAATTTTGAGAGTTGTGTGCCAAAGTAGATCTGTCGTGCTTGGAATCACTGTCTTGTTAGGATTTGTACATGGACTATGACTTCTAGTCTGAGGTTAATTTTCATGATGCTATTGTTTCCTTCAAAAACCTTTGTTTCATATACTGATTTGCATTAAATAAAAGTTAATCATTAGTAATTTGCAAGTTTTGATACAAAATCATAGAATTACGAGCAGTAATTTCTGGATTATGAAATTGAGGTCAATGTAAAACCTCTGCGAATAATGGACCAATTATGAGGGTGTTTTCAGTTTTGATTTTCCTACACAAAATTAAAACAAATTTTCTCTTTTTTTTTTGTTCAAATTGATTTATGGAATAGCCCTAGATGCATGTTACCTTAAAAATCCGCAATATAATTTGATGAAAACTAGTGTATATAACATTTTTCGAATGAAATTTTGGATAAAGAACATCGATTTTAGTCTCAGAACTTTTGGCTCAAACCAAATCATTTTTTCCCAATTTTAATCAAATTAATTGAGGGTTAGTATTAGAATTGTTTTCGGTGAAAACTCACACAATAATTTGGATAAAATTGGCCAAATTGAAATCGAGTTGTAACTAGTCCGAAACTAGGTTTGGAAACCCGACTTATAGGCATTCAGGCAAAGGAGAAGTTGCCCAGGTGTGCTGCGTGACACCCACGTGTAGTGCTAGTGTGCGTGGCCCACGCGCCACTTGCCAATTATCGTAGGTGGTGGTTTGAATGCCTTTTGACTCCAGTCTCTGAGCCGGATCTTTTGGGGGTATTTTTCTAGAATTTTTTAGAAATAAAAATTATTTATTTATTTTTATCCAATTTATTTGAATATTAATTTGATTTTTTTTGCCCTAAAAATTTTACCATGTAATTCTTACATGTTGAGCTACTATATAAAATTTTTCTAAAGTGATATATTACTGTTTGAGTGTTGAATTAAATTTACGTAGTTATATGTATGATATTATTATTATGTAGGAACTATAAATAACTCGTATTATGCCATCGAATTTTATATAATTGTGTACCCACCTATTGTCAGATTAGTTGTGTGAAATTCTGCAGAAAATTAGAATTATATAGTTTGATATCTAGAAAAGAGTTATGTTAATAATATATGTACTCTATTGATATGATATTATTAAATTGATATGATTTTATTAATGTAGTTTGCTAGCAATAGTATGAGAGTAATGGTTGAGTATTGTGTTTCTAAAATTCTAAATACCTTATTGGTGTTGAAATTTAGGAATATGGTATTTGATCCTTATATTATATTATAAATTTTAAATACCATATAAGTACTAGGTTTTGTAGTGCAATCCTGTTTAGGAATTTCAAAGTTATTGAGAAAATATTATAGCATAACTATGTTAAACATGCATCTTGCAAATTTATGATGAATTTCATAATTGTAAGTTCTTGAATATTTATTACCTATGCAATTAACTTCCATGAAAATGATGAATGAGACCAATTGTGAAAACTAAGCTGAGTTATTGAAATTATATCTAGCAATCACTAACTTAGATTTGATATTGAGAGAGGAAGAGCTAGTGATTGATGATAATTTTATTGTCGAGGAAAAGTGCTCTTTATGATAAGTGGACATACTTTAATAGAGTATGCTTGTTGGTTATTAAGTATACTATGGATAAGACCATTAGGCAAATCATTGCTAACTCTCAAAATGCAAAAACTTTTATAAGCTTAGTGGGTAAGAAATTCATGAAGTTTAATAAGGCCAAGAAAGGATACCTTTCATTATTGTAGAAAACTGCTTATGATGATGTTAGTGGAGTTTGTGAGAATATCATGAAGATGGTGCACAACTATAATTAGTTGAAGGCTATGAAAATGGGCTTATAAGATAGTTATTTGATTTGGCTTGTTTTGAATCTCTTTCTGCTCAATTTGATGTTCTTAATGTAGGTCCCGAAAAATAGAGATCTGCCCCTTTTTTACAAATGCAAAATATATATATAGTCTTTTGAAATAGATTAGATTCTTTTTGATTTGTAAAGCAGAAGTCTTTAAAGGAAATTATATTTGAAAGTTTGTTAGGTAATCAAGAACTTAATTGGATAATTAGGATTCAATTAAGGATATTGATTAGATATGATATTGGATTAAGAATCAATTAAGCAATTAAAACAAATTACATGAGAGTGCAATAGAAATTGTTTAACAATTCCAATAGAAATAGTTGAAAAATAGAATTGCAGTGAACCAATATTATAGTAGAATATAATTGTGTAGAAAAGATAAATTGCAGAATTATAAAGATTAATAAAGAATAATAAAGATGCAAGAATTTTAAAGTGGTTTAACTTCAACTGAAACTGCAATTGAAGTCTACATCCATTGGACAATCCTCAACTAGATAGCCTCTTTCTATTAACAGTAACAAAATTTTAATTGGGCTCCTGAACAACCAATTCATATAACAAGATTTAGATTGGGCTCTTGCTTAACCTATTACACAAGATTTAGTTGGGCTATTGCTAATCTAGAAACAACAATTCTTCTATCTCATATAGATTATGATCAACCTTATAACTTAGAGATATTCCAAGAATTCTTTATAACCTTTAACTAGTTATAGTCAACCTTATAACCAAAGAAGATACAAAGGAAAGATTAACCTTTTCCTTTGTATCTCCGATTTCTATTTGATTTCTATTAACCAAGAAATCTCAAATGAAAGACAAGAAATTAAGTAAAGAAATACAATACCAATTGAGATGAAAGTCTCAATTAACTAATGTGAAATTCTCCTCAATTTTGATTGAAGATCCTTTGAATTATAAAATCTAATGAGGTTAATGATAAATACGGTTCTGCTCTGATAGCTCTCTATTTTTTACACTTGAAGAAACATGATAATTATGAAACTGATTAAGTTTGAAATAAGGTTGGAGATATTTATAGTTGTTGTACCCAACTTTCAAAAAATAACTAATTTTCTATTTATCAATTGATTTATGAATCGATTTGTAGCCGTTACTAATTAATGAATCAATTTATCTATAAATATCTCAAAGAAGTTCATGATTGAATCAATGTATGAATTGAATCATAATATTATGCGATTAGGTTATGAATCAATTACCTAATCAATTTAAGAAAAATTCCTAACCTCCGATAAGCAATATTTTCAAAACTTTTCTTCATAAATCAATTCGTGAATCAATTCAAATACATTTTCACAAGTTCTTTACTATGAATTGATTCACATAGTGAAAAATAGTTTTTATAAAATTTGCACTTATGAAATATCATTTGAAAACTTGTTTGAAAAATATTTTAATTTACTTCAAGTGGTTTATTTTTACTTCAATGTATTAGTTTTAAGAATTTACTTGAATCAAGTTTGATTTGAATTCACTTACAATAGATCCTAAAAAAGATAAAATAATTGCTAAATCGAATTGTAGATCTTTTGAATCCCATACACTTTAATCCTACAAAAACAAATAACAAACACTAAAATATATTGTCAGATTTAAATTGTTTTCAATATCAAAATCAAGGAAATTATAATAGTAAAGCAATCACAGTAGTAAAGCTAGCAAATATCATACTTTGTTAACAATATCTGGAAACACTAACAAATGCTAACAATCTCTAGCTATACTAAAAATGTTAATAATTTCTCTCTTTTTAATGTTGACAAATAATTTTCGATAAGGATCAAAATTTTTGAAAAAAAAATTGTTTTTAAATATTAAAATCTTAGTTTGATAAAATCTTTTTTTTTATTCTCCCCCTTTTAAATTTACTTTTATACATATTCATTTTTCCATGTCATTTCATGTTTCCTATTATCTTATCATATCTTCCCCTTTTGAATTAAAAATAACAATCATTTATTTAAAATTCTTTATTTTCCCTTTAACTAAAAACCTTATCTAAAATAAATCCTTACTTCTCTTTTATCTATTCTCCTTTTCTAAAATCCTTCATTCTCCATTCTTCTTATAAAAAATCTTTACTTCTCCCTTTTTTGGTACATCAAAAAGCAATAATTCATTTATAAAAATAATGTACCACCAAGTATAGAATAAAGAAATTAGAATAGAATAATTCAAATATAATACCGGAATCAATACAAAGTTTAATATCTAGAATTCAAATATATAGTAGTAGAATCCAAAATATTTAGATACATCATCCATAATCAGTACATAACATCATAATCAAAATGTCTCAAAGTATCAAAATACATGATCAACATCAAGATAAAATCTGGAACATCAAAATATAGAAAACAATGAATCAGGGGATATGGGATTAAGGGATACAATAGACAAACATGAATACATAGCCTACTCAGTAGGTGGAGGGTCTTGATCATCCATTCTCTGAAGTTCTACCACCTCATCTTGTTCTTGCATTCACTATAATCTCATGTAATTAAGTATCAATGGAACTGAGCCATTCATTTATTTGGGTGGCATGTCTCTAATTTTCAAGTTCCATATTAGTTATGTGGTCATCCATTGACACAATCAAATTTTCTTGTTTGTCTATCAGTTAATCCATTCGGTCATTCATGTGTTTATGCATTCTTTCTATAATCTCAATTATTCTTGTTTTGGCTTTACTGGATAACCTAGTTGCTCCTAAGCTTGCAGCTTCTCCAGTTATTTGAGGAATTTTTAACTTTGACCATTTCTTAGCCTGTATCCCTTGTTCATTTTCTTCTATTCCCATTTTGTGAAAATGTGATGCGTTAATCGTAATAGTTGGATTTGTTTGAAAACATTGGATTTCATTAGAAAATTTTATTTTGAATTTGGCAAAGATAGGAGTAAGGATCATGCCATTGGGGAGGAAACCTATATCTATTTTTTCTTTTTGAACAATCAGCCAGATTTCTAAGGATAAAATAGGGCATATTAAAATCAAGTTAATTTTTAATAACCCACATTAAAAAAAGTTCATCATCCATAATCTGAGTAAAATTTATGATCCTTGGCAGCATCACTTTACACAAAACATGATAAAGGTTTATGTCTTCATGAGATAAGCCAATAATGAGTAGTTAAACATTCTAATGGCCAATTCCTTGCTGTAGTTAGGAAAGGATCCTACAATAAGCTTAGGTTGTATATCATCCATGTCAAATTCTTTTACTAAAGATTTTGAATTGACAACTATATGCTTATGTTACTAGCCTAGGGTAGGTGTTTCCCTTATGTGTCAAAAATTTCTCTAATCTATACTTGGCTAGTAGTTCTAGTAAATGAGTAGTTTTCAATAGTTGATTACTAAAACATTTTAGAGGTTCTACCTTTCTATTTGCAAGTTGGAGAAAGATTCTCATTTGATAAATTGAAGTAGGATTCCTCTTCTATTAATGTTGATGGTTGGCCTGCTAATTTTTCCTTTCTCTTTGTTGGGAGCTTGATTTTCTTTGACATTCTAAAATTTTTGGAAAATTCTATGAAATCTAGAAAATTTTATGAAGTTTGGGTTGTTAGGGTTTTAGGGTAGAATTTAGGATTTTTTTTATTTTAGGGAGTTTTGAAGAAATTAATCAGTTAGAAGTGTTTGATGAGGTTTTTCTAATGTTTCTGTGCAAGAACTTTGAGTAAAGAGTGTTTGAGGATTGAGATTCGATTAAGGGACTTTTAGTGTAGGTTGAGAGTGAAACGTGTGAAATGAATTCAAAATCGATTCAGTATATATAGGATTGCACTTTGAATCAATTCGTGAATCAATTTAGAGAACATATATTTAATTGTGAATCAATTCATAATTGAATTTGTTCATCAGGTTCTTATGTGAATTGATTCTAGAATCAATTCATCTAGATTTAATAAATTTTTGGAAATTTTTAATAGTTTCCTGAAATTTTGAAAAATTTAGTGAATCAATTTATAAATCGATTTATAGTGGATATTCTTGAGAGGTGAATCATTCTTGAATCGATTCAGAAACTAATGTAAATCTTGGATAAACTTGAATATATTTAGGAAGTCCTAAACTCAGTTTGTTTTACATTTTTGTTTTATAAGTGTTTTCTTAACCTATTTACTAGCTAATGAACTTCTCAATACTATTGAAAAACTCAGATCTCTCACATTATATACTTAAAAAACAAACTTAGGGAAATCTCTGATGCCTAAGTTAGCATTTGTAATGTATAAAAACAAATAAACATAAAAGATAAAATAGTATCAAAATTTACTGAAGTTGGGGGATTTGATATTTTTGAACCTGTGGTGAGAGTAACTATTATTCAACATCATGAGTTGCTTCTATTTCTCCAACATAGACCTACAAAACAAAACTTGCACTTACTTTGCTAATACCTGACTAGTTTTGGGTCCAGTTTGTTAGCAATCATAACAACATTTCTATTTGAAATGGATGTCTTAGGTAACCACACTAACTTTTCATTTGGCTTTAGCTCATAGGTTCCATTTCTATATAGACAGTGTTTAATATGGTGTCCTTTATGATTGCAGAAAAAATACGTGATATGTCTATGATTCCTTTTTGACCTATTTTTCCTTTGCTGCCTGTATTCTAAGCTAGCCTTATCATGAAAGTCTTTTTGATCATTCAAAAAGTTGTTGAGTTTTATCTTGCTACTTGTAAAGCTTCGTAATGTTTTTGATAAACTATCTATCTTAGATTTATAAGTTTGACGTTGGCCACATGGTTTACTCTCACTCAATAGTTTTTCTACTAGGATATTCAGATCATTATTCTCTTTTTCCATTTGACTAACTTTCTTAAGTAGGCAATCATTTTTGCTCTTAGCATGCTTTAACTCTTTCTCTTTGCTTTCAGCAATGAATCATAAAGTTCAAGGCACATATCATCAATTTCTTCGTCACTAATATCATAATCGCTAGAATTATCATCATCACTAGAATTAAGTTTATCTCAGAGTAAAAGAATGACTCATTACAAAATATTTCATTGTCATAATCCAGTTTAGCCATGAGGCAAAGGAGCACTTCTTCTTCTTTTTCTTCATCATATCTAGAATCAGCATTTTCATCTCCAGAATTAGCATTTTCATCTTCCCAAAAAGCTAGATTAGCTTTCTTGTAGGATAATTTTCTTTTTCACCTATCATTCTCAAGTTGTCTTTTTAGGTAGGTTGGGCAATTTGGTTTAAGTGTCTAGGTTTTTCACATTCAAAACAAGCAAGAGCATCACTAACACCAGAGTTTCTTTAATTAGTTTTATTTTGATTTCTTCTTTTAGGTACAATTTTTCTGCTTTCACTACTCCTTTTTTGTCTAAGTATTCTTTGCAACTTTTTGCTTAGCAAGGCTATATCTTCTTTTTCATTTGCATCTGCATCACTTTTTGATTCTTCTTCTTCATCAGATAATTTTGCAATCTCAAGTGCCAAAGTTCTCTTTCTTTTGTCATCTCCATTCTTTTTATATCTCTTTAATTCTAGCTCATGCTCTTCTAAATTTCCATAGAGCTCCTGATTGTTGGCATCCTTATGTTAAGTGATTCCTTGATAATTGTCACCTTTGATTACATTCTTCAATAAGAGATCTTAAAATTTTATGCACTAAATTTGCATTGCCAAATTTTCTTCCAAGAGCAAAAATTGATTAGTTATAGCAATGAATCTTTGGATAAGGTCCCTAATTGATTCATCTTCTTCCATCTTAAATATTTCATACTTAAAAACTAAAACATGCACTTTAGATGCCTTAACCTATGTAGTTCCTACATGTGCTACTTTTAAATTGTCTTAAATCTATTTAGCAGTGATACAGTTAGAAATCCTCTCATATTCATTAGGGGAAAGTGAGTAAGAGATAATCCATTTGACCTGGGAGGCAAGAAGGTGTTTCTTCCTTTCCTCTTCAATCCAACGTGACTTAGGTTTAGGATTCACAACTCCATTAATCAAGGTTTTAGGTGGATCATATCCATCTTCTACAATTTCTCACATATCTATATTAGTAGCTTCAATAAAGTCTCTGATTTTCTACTTCTAGTAGGTCTAGTGATGTCCATTAAAACTAGGGGATTTATGCCAAGATGGACACTTAGCTAACAATATGAAACTAGAATTCATAATCTCTTTAAAAATAAAAAAGTATCAAGAGCCAAGAGCTCTAATACCAACTATAGGTCTTAAAAAATAGATATCTTCCTCTTTTTTACAAATGTAAAATATAGATATATATATATACACTCTTTTGCAATAGATTAGATTCTTTTTTATTTGTAAAGTTGAAGTCTTTCAAGAAAATTGTATTTGAAAGCTTGTGGATAATGAAGAACTTAATTGAATAATTAAGATTGAATTGATGATACTAATTAGATGTGATATTAGATTAAGAATCAATTAAGCAATTAAAACAAATTACATGAGAGTGCAATAGAAATTGTCTAACAATTTTAGTAGAAATAGATTAAAAATAGAATTGCAATGAACCAATATTATAGCTGTCATGACCCAATCTATGGAATGTGACCGGCATAGAAGGTCACCATTAGGAACCCCTTTTCCTTCAGGAAACCCCCTACAAACCTTATCATGCAAATGCAACCATAACATCAATGCATAAAAATTCCATTATTCATTCAATATAAATTTATATTCTCTACCGAAAATTCGGCAGAGTTTCCTCTATTTTCTGGACACCCAGGCACATGGCCATATACAAAATACAAGGCTACATGCCCAATCAACTTGTATAAACATATAACATACACGTAGTGGCCCAGACTATACACAACAACTACCTATTGGGCATCCAGACAATATGTATAACACATACAAATGAAATCCTATCCAACTGCCATATCACATCACCATTATATACCTGTCAATCTCCGCGGAAGGGGCTCAATGGAACGGAGGGAACTCGAAAGCTCATTTGACACTGAAAAATATGGAAACAACAGGAGTGAGTTTCTAGGAAACTCAGTGAGTAAATAATCCCATATTCACCTAAAATCCTAATAAAA
>JANHAO010020203.1:0-12930 GCA_026873985.1 Saraca asoca | reverse complement strand
ATTAATTCCATGACAAAAATACCCCTTAAGCCTTAAACTTTATTTCTAAATTAGACCACTTTATTTAAGCTTATTAAATAATGGCTATACATTTTAATGTTTATATTTGTGGCCCCATATATGTTGAATTTTATTCTAACATTATATATATTTGGTAAAGCATCTACTGTGTGTCTATATATATTTATAATTACTAAACACTATCTTAAATATTGTAGAAATTTTTTTAAAGGAGAACAATGATATTTTAATTTTAGAATAATAACCTAACTTTATTCTTCATAAATGTTTTGATTTGTAGTACTTTTTTTTTTTTTTTGGCCAAATCATATTCTAACTGTATTGGATTCTCCGTATTTTCTGACATTCAGATTTAAACTTTGGTATTCAAATAATATACTGTTAGTGTTCGAGCAACCCATACGAAAGGCCCATTTTGAGAAATAATGCTTGGGTCATTCTAAGTTGATCTCCTAAAGGCCGATGAGATCTGGCCCAAAACATAAAGGTCCATGGGATGCAACGTTGAGTGTATACGCCCAGACAGCATCAGCTTTGCCCTGCACAACGAGTTCCGCTGTCCATCTTCTTCCTCCCTCTGTTAATTAGCGTTGCCAAGTGCATCAGTTCAACTGCTGAAGCTGTTCATTAGCCTTAGGTATCGTTTCTTTTGCTTATCTTTTTGTTTCAAAGAACACGGACAACCACTAACCAGTAGTGAAAACTTTAATTCTCAGTATCATTGCTTTGGTTGTATTATAAATTCTAATTCCAATTTCAACACACGATCACGATGCTCAGAAGAAGAAAACTCGTCAGTTTTTTCTCAAACCCCAACATTTACAGACTTATTTCTCGGAAAGTTTCTGGAATTTCTCAACCAATCCATTCTCCTCCAAACCCATTTTTTGAAAATCTCAAAAGCATGAACCCGTGTAGGGTTTTACTGTTCTGTGCATCATATTCAACACAAGCATCTAAATTTCCTGAATATGAGATGCCTTCTGTGACCTGGAGCGTTATTCAAGGCCGGAAAGAGAAGCTTGTTTCGCGGGTAATTATCTTTGACTATCTTAAGGGTTTAGGAATTATTCCAGATGAATTGCAGGATTTAGAGCTTCCTTCCACAGTTGAGGTCATGAGGGAGAGAGTTGAGTTTCTTCAGAAGTTGGGATTGACAATTGATGACATCAATGAGTATCCTGTGATGCTGGGATGCAGTGTGCGAAAGAATATGATACCTGTATTGGGGTACCTGGAAAAAATTGGGATTACAAGGTCAAAACTTGGTGAATTCATAAAAAGCTACCCACAAGTTTTACATGCCAGTGTAATTGTTGAACTTGCTCCAGTTGTTAAGTTCCTCAGAGGACTTGATGTGGAGAAACAGGATATTGGGTATGTGTTGCAAAAGTATCCTGAGCTTCTTGGTTTCAAGCTTGAGGGCACAATGAGTACTTCGGTGGCTTATCTTGTTAGTATTGGTGTTCACCCTAGAGATATTGGTCCAATGGTAACGCAGTATCCTTATTTTTTGGGAATGAGAGTTGGGACTATGATTAAACCTTTAGTTGACTACTTGGTTTCTTTGGGGCTGCCAAAGAAAATTCTAGCTAGGATGTTAGAGAAGCGAGCTTATATACTTGGGTATGATCTTGAAGAGACTGTGAAACCAAATGTGGATTGTTTGATTAGTTTTGGAATCAAGAAGGAATTACTTCCTTCTGTTATTGCTCAATATTCTCAGATTCTTGGGCTGCCTCTGAAAGCTAAATTGTCTTCACAGCAGTACTTCTTTAGTTTGAAGCTGAAGATTGATCCTGAAGGTTTTGCACGGGTGGTAGAGAAGATGCCACAGGTAGTTAGCCTTCACCAGCATGTAATAATGAAACCAGTTGAATTCCTTCTAGCAAGGGCAATACCACCACACGATGTGGCCAATATGTTGATCAAATGTCCTCAGTTAGTAGCCTTGAGAGTTGAGCTCATGAAGAATAGTTACTACTTTTACAAGACTGAGATGGGGAGACCTATAAAAGAACTTGTGGAGTTTCCGGAATACTTTACTTATAGCTTGGAATCCAGGATCAAACCCAGATACCAGAGGTTAAAAAGCAAGGGGATAAGGTGTTCACTGAATTGGATGCTAAATTGCAGTGACCAGAGATTTGAGGAGAGGTTGCAGGGTAATTACATTGAAACTGAAGGTGTTGGTCCATCATTTTGTATGGGTGGCAAGTTAGAGCTACCTGGGAATAAGATAATGTCAGATGAGGAAGAGGAGAGTGATGATGAAGTATTATACAGACGAACAGTTTCTCTTTAGGAAAAACCTATTTTGGTTAAATCAATGAATCATTTTGTTGCATTTATGTAATGCCAATGATTGACGTTTTTTGTCTGTCTGATTGAATTATGTTTGGGCATTTAGTTCCCAGAAGATTGGAATTATGTCTGGTATTGTGCCTGAGAAGAGAGAACAATTCCATGATCAAAGAACCGGCATGGATTTCCTTCGAAGTCAAAGAACGATGAATTGGAACACATAGTTTTCTGTTCAATCATGATTCAGGCTTGGCATGGGTGGTTACAGTAAAAGTTCTGGTAACATGAAGTGACATTGTATTGCAGAAACAACATTCATTATAATTATTATAATAAAAATTACACTGGCAGAGTGCCGAGAAGAATATGCAGGCTTAAAGGGTGACCATTGTGCTCGGAAGGAATGGACTTTGGCATAAATGAGCTAATTTACAGTGGCTGTAACTACCTATCATTATGAACGTCAAGTGTAAACCTTTTAATATCTTAGTACTGTGACTTTTTATAGCAATCAGCTTCTGCAATGTTTTGCTGTTGATGACTGTCCATTTTTCATTTATCTGATTCTGGTTTGAAAGTTTGTATCACATCTTTTTTGGCCAAGTAACTTTGTATCATTTTTCTAGTTTATTTTGGCATATTAAACAAGAGCGAAAGTTATGAGAACCTCTTGTAAATTTTCAAGAAGTTGACATATATTGTTTACGTACAAATTGTTGGTTATCTCTATCAAAAATCTAGTGTCAATTCTTTGAAAAAAAAAATTGAGAAAATCCATATCCATCACCTTAGGTAAAAAATTGACATAAGAGAACACATGGCTTACGGTTGTTATAGATCCATGGGTGTGTGGTGGGGAACTCCAGCCTTTTTTGCTGTCCAAACTTGAAAAAAATAACAATAACTACTTGAAAATTCATATATTTGCTCAACCTATTACTGCCTTCAATAGAAAAAGTGTATAAATTTACTTTACCCTTGTTGCATTCTTGCAACATAACCAATTGATAAAATAGTTTGTAATGATAAGTAATATTTATACAAATTACTAGACGTGTCTTACAAATTTCGGATTGAACGCACGCCAAATCGATATTTATTGAATTGATGGGAATATCTGTCCAGGCAAATAAGAAAATACTGTAGAATGATGAATGAAAAATAGAATTGATTTGTAGAATAGAGGCGCTAGGAGGAAGCCCTGAGGCTTTTAACCACTTCCAGATTCTGTACTTCGAACTCAGTCGAGGCTGGTAACTGTTTACTGCAGCTGCCACAATTAGAAGTCTATAGCTCATCAAAGTGTAAAATACATTGAACCCCAGGAACAGCTATTTGTTCGCTTGGTATATATTATTCCCAGATGTTTCATTTTGAGACATCAAGATTCATCCTTGCAGCAATGTCGTGTTGTTAACTTGTTATATAACTTGAGAATTTATAATTGCATTTTTAAAAGCAGCATTAGCCGCAGAGTGAAACCTACATAAACAAGGTAATAGGCAGCCTGTGTACTATGACAATAACATGAGACTAAATTTATTATCATCAATCATGAGTCAATAGAGTAATTTACCTTTCAGATAAAAAACATTCAAGTGGTATTTGGGGTGAAAACTTGACCTCCAAAAAAGCTAATGGAAGTTCTCTTTTTAAATGTCATGAATGGTTTTCTCATTATCGAACAAACAAGATTATAGCATAGTTGGTTAAGACACAAATGCCTACTACCACGCAGCATTGAAATACATAAAGAAATGGGTGATGTCATGATACATACAGAAATGGAAAATTTTAAAGAGATTGCAGCTAAATTCCTTTCACTGAAGAAGTCTGACATGCAAAGGTCAATGTACTTGCATATATTTGCTCAGGATAAAGAAGGCAGCTCCCAGCAAATTCATGCATCAGCTCAGGTGAGATTTCTTCTCGTGCAGTTCTCTGATGTAGACTACCTACTATGCAAGTAGCGAATTTCTGCTACCTGAAAGTTGTTCATTGTATTTTGTTAAATGAAAATGCAGTTCTACCATTATAAGCTATGGCATCTTGCATATAGAAATATACACTTGTACTTCTGCACTTAATAGAGTTCATGAGAAGGAGATATCCAATGTATACTTCCAAAAGCTGCAGTTCTAAGATGTAATTTTGCTGAGTTTAAAGGACCTGAATTTTGAAAATTGCAATACCTTGCTAAATTGCAAGTGTTAATTGGAGATGGTGCATCTATTTTCATCTCATGATATCATATGCACCTTTCCGTCAACTATCATCACTCTATTATCATCTTGCAACTTCTGCAATTTGGAAAAGAGAAGTATTAAAATCAAAGTTCAGGGCAAAAATGTGGTGCTGCAAATATTTTTCTAGTGCATTACCTCTAATAGGAATAATATATCTGCTGCACTATAACTGAAATCTGCCCCTTGGTTGACAACATTCTCGATGTCTGCAATGGATATAAGATCCAAGCGGTTTGCACGCATGTGCTGACCAAATAGAGAATTAAATGCTTCTATTCTGCATTTTAGCACAAAAAATTGAACATTAGTAAAATTATAATAAATAAATAGAACTGAAATAAAAGAAAAGGATAAAGTGCATTGCACTTCAAAGACCTTTCAGAAGTAAGACTGGCAGCAGATGGAGCTGATGTGTCATCGTCAACTTCCATGGCATCTGTTGTTGACCTTAAAAAACAAAAAATGATGGTAACACGGAGGGAGTAAATGGTCAATTGGCAATTAAAGAGGCTGACACATCTAAATATCAACACACTAACTTCAAAAGAGTATCATCAAAATTTAGTGTCCTCATGCTTGTGATTGTTTGTGAATCACAATTATGGACTTTTCTATATAATAGAGGAAGAATGCTGAATTAGCTAACAGAGGAATTTCTATCTCTAAACAAATCTAGTAATCAAGAACAAAAGATTCTAGCAAGGAGTACATCAAGCTTCCTTGAATACCATAGATTACCACTTACCCTCTTCTAGTTTTAGGAACACGCTCAGATCCATCATTTTCACCAGGCTGATGTTCAGCCTTACGCTTCCTCTCTAATTCTCTCTCTCTCTCTTGCTCACGCTCCTCCATCTCAGTCAGTTCCTTGTGATATATTGCAAAATTAAGAACCTTTAAAGCAGCTTCAACATCAGACTTTGAAACCTGTAAAAAATAGTTGGAAAATTTTGTGAACTATGATGTACGTACATGTATTCTGTTATATTTTATAAATGTTAGAAAAACAAATTATGCAACAAGTCCAGTACCTTTCTGCTCAACTTCAATTTGGCATGAGCAGTTGAGAGACGTATTATGGTTTCTAAAGTTCTGGCAGTAATAGGAAGTGTTCCTCCAGTCTGCAGAAATCCACTATCAATATACAATGGTAAACCATTTGCGCAATTGCTGATATGCTTCAAGCAAACTACTAATGCTAACCTTTGCATTTGAACTGGCATTTCTGAGCTCAGCATATGCTGTAGCAATGTGGTCAGATGCCTGTCTACCAAATTTGATGGTGTCAGAGGGAGTCCATTATCAATAAGATGCTTGGCAGATAAACACAAGCAAATTCAGAAGGTTCAATTAAAATTTTCAGCTATGAAAGATGAAATTAAGACATAGCCAACCAAATTATGTAGTTTCACACCAAAAGGCACATCACCTCATCAGTAAGTTCAGGTTGAATCCTATGCTTAGCATAATGAATATACTTTTTAAGAAACTTGATTGTAACAGTGTCACGCTTGCGACCTCTTTCTGTTTTCTTCCCATGAAGCATCCGGTTGTATTTGACAAAAACAGATGAATCAGCATCAGCTTCATCCTCTCTTCCATATCTTGAGTTCCCATCAAGTGCTGCCTCACCTTCATTAATAAATTAATTCAAATGAGAACTGTTCAAAAGAAAGCATATATTTTAGCATGTAAGAATTGCTCATCTACCTCCATCAATGGCAGAACGATATCTATGCATACGCAAGACATGCTCCGAGATATGTCGATCAATATCAGGGTCCATTTGATCCAACACAATGAACAGTAGATCAAAACGAGAAAGCAAGGAGTCTGGCAGTCCAATGTTTTTGGTTGGAGTCAACGAACGATCATACTGTAGATTCACTCAAAAACAGTCATTGTCAAGTTAAGGCAATTCACACTTCAGCATGAACATGATTAGCTTAAATATGCATAAATGACAAAACTTCAATTTACCAATCAACTAGCACTTACAGATCCATATATGGGATTTGCCGCAGCTACAACACTGCAACGAGCATTAAGTGATGCATGGATACCCGCTTTGGCTATAGTTACAGTCTGCTGTTCCATTACTTCATGTATAGCAACTCGATCTAGATCATTCATCTTGTCAAACTCATCAATGCAGACAACACCTCGGTCAGCAAGAACCATTGCTCCAGCTTCTAGCCTTCGTTCCCCTGATAACAAGCAATTACAATTTCCTACATGACAAATAACGCTAAAATGCTATATAGCACTTGAAGGATGCTTTACCTGTTTCTTGATCTGAAGTAACTGCTGCTGTCAAACCAACCCCAGAAGAACCACGACCTGTGGTTGATATGGCCAAGGGAGCAATATTCATAATTGCTCTTAAGAGTTGAGACTTGGCAACAGAAGGATCGCCAACCATCATCATGTTGATGTCACTAAAAATTACAATAGATACCAGTATAAGTTTCATATTTAATCGATATGCTGATGCACAAATGACTAAGTATTTCTTATAAGTAATAATATAACTAAAAGATAATTATAAGTTAATCTGGCCTGGCACAGAAAATAGAATAATGGATTTAGCATTGAGTGGGAATGGAAAAGATAAAACAGAAATAAATGAAACAGAATAACTTACCCTCGCAAGTGGGTTCCATTCTTTAAGTTCTTTTCTACTCCACCGAGCATAAGTAAAATAACTGCCTTCTTTATCCATGAATGGCCATATATAGAAGGGGCAAGTGAATTACCAAGCAGGTCAAATGTATCGTCTCTCTCAGCAATTTTTTTGATATTTTTCAAGTCTTCAGGACTGTAGATTGGTGCATTAGCTTCTTTGTTTAGAAGAGAAACATTGTTGGCTATGAGAACAGTCCTGCACCACAATATCAATCAGCTTCAAAACAAGAATAAACAAGGTATAATTAATTTGAATACAATTTTGGAACTACCTAAATACTCCATTCACACTGCCTTTGTTTTTCCCGGGAAGAGCTTTATATATGCCCACAATAGCCACACGATCTCCAGGCTTGCAAGAGTCAACAAGGTCATCCTCAACTATGACATCCACTGTTCTTGGAAGCTGACCAGGAGCAGAGTTCTCAGGAACTTCTTGTATGGACAAGGTCTGATGGTCTTTATATTTGCACAATCCATACTCAGTCACCAGTAAGTTGCCATTTTCATCCTATGACAAACATATAATCAGGTAAATCTATTGGCTGGTAATTAGATGAGATGATACAGAACAAAAGGGCTTGAGTTTACCCTTGTAGGATACACAGATCCTGTGGGCAAACCCATATTGGATGTAATGTCTCGATATTCACGAGTGGTGAAGTTTCCAGTTGTAGGGCAGAAGTGAACACTCTTAACAACCTTTGGCCTCACAAGGGAACCTATAAATATATTAACATGTTAGGTTTATGAATATAGCAACTAAAATTACATGATCTAGCACTAGCAATTAACTACAAATGGTTCTTGACCTGTCTGATAATCTTCATTATCTTAATAAGTTAAACGGATTTAGAGACATGTCAATATACCGCAAAAGATTCATGCTTTTGATGAAACACCTTAGAAGTTTTTCCACTGGTTAATGCCATTTTCTGTTCTAAAAAGTAGAGCATCTTTTATTGACTAAAGTGGAGGAAGAGAATTTATTCAAGACCAAAGAGGGGAGAATAAGATAGATTAAAACAGTCGCAAATAGAGAAGAAATCCAACATGCTACATGAAATTGCAAAAATATATACTTTAATTGGGAAGTTATCACATTGTCAGCATCATTTAACTTAATGTACAACTTGTCATTCAAGCAACAAATAGAAATATCTTGAAATGAACTGGTATTAGGTTAGCAACAATATGAAACTCAAATAGTAAAGCTAAAAGTTGGTTGCTACCCACACAAAATAGTCACAGATTGTTCACCAAGACAAATAATGGGGAAATCTCCATTTCTGGAGAAAAATAATCTCCCCTCCAAAGGAAAAAATATATATCACTTTGTTCCCAGGACCTTTAAGATCTGTAACCCTTACCATTAGAACATAGAGCACTTACAAAAGATAAAGACAAGTATTCTTTCAATATTTGGTAATTCAGTATTGTAACTTATAAGTACAATAAAAATATAAAACTCACCATAATATTGATCCTATCATCCCAAGGCCACTGACTATATTGATATCCACCACAGTAAGGACACGTTTTGCTTGTTTATTTCAATAATTTCTTTATCATCATGTTCGTCAATCTTTAAATTCATGTGATCATTTTCAGCACAGGAGACTAATGTATGCTTCAGTTTAACTCATTTAAACAATAGAAGTAAAAAGAAAAAAAAATGAAAGGAAATGTACATTTGGTGACGATTCCTTCAACGCAGACCATAGAACCTATAAATTCAGATAGAAGCTCCCTTGGTGTGACACGACGAGAAACGAAAGGACCTTCAAATCCCACAAGCACTTGTTCACCTTCCTTCAAATACTTGGGATCAATAGCACGAGCAGCATCAGTGACAGCATCACAAAATGATTGCATGTACTCACTTGGATTTCTAAGAATCCTGCATGCATAGAAACAACAAATCATAAATCATCAAGGACAGAATTCTTACCTCACAATGAATTCAGCGAAAAAAAAAAGGTTCTTACAAAACCTACATATCCAGACAAAACCTAATAAGACTCATATTTTCTTTGTTCAAATTCCAGACGAAATAGACTCTGAAGAACTTAAACGTCCATTTTCCCTCAATAGGAACTGTAAGTTTAAACACCCACTAATGCCTAACGGCATCACCGATTCCAACTTGATTCAGTAGAACTCCTCATTTCCCAGAAGTCAAACATAATTTTCTTTAATTACTGGAATATTCTGGCCAGCCAAAAAAAGAGAGTAACTGACCTATTGCCCAAATCGCGGAAGCTATGGAGATCGGAGATATTGACGATGAGACGACGGCGCTTGTGGTTGATCATGGCTTTGATTTCATCCATGTATATACCCTTCCCAACCTAATCCAAACGAAAAAGAGAACAAAGTAGAAATCCGTCAAACAACAGAAATAGTATGCGAGAGATAGAAAAAGGGTAATATCGATTTAATTGCATACATCTTGATCTAAGAAATCGGCGAATTCTCGCTTGTGAGCTGTCCTCAGTTCTTCGCTAACATCCATTTCCGAAGCTTAGAGCGAGAGTAACAAAGACAGAGGAAGAGGGAGCAAGAGCTATGAAGTATGGAGTAAAGGATTAAGGAACTCAATGGCCACTTTTAGGGCTTGGTTTTGGCGGGAAATGGGGTTCTCTCGCCTGTGTTGTGGCGGGAAAAATAAAAGCGTACCACGTGCCATTGCCATGGGACATTTTTTGTTCGAACCAAATGAATATTGAAAACAGAAAGGATATGAGGCTGTGATTTGAGTTTTTTTAATTTTAAAGGTATATTATGAACAGTTTTTAATAAGTAATGGAATTTATAAAATTGCAGACCTCATAGTTCGTAAAAGGAATTGAATCCGAAATGTAGTCTATGTAGCAAAATCGTATAATATCATCCCTTTAAAAAAAATGCTTAATTATATTTTTCTAAAAATATAAATCAATTGTATTTAATTCTTCTTAAAAAAATTTATTTTGATTTCTAAAATTAAAATCAAATCAATTTTAATTCAAAATCTAACTTCCATTTAAATAAAAGAAGGAAATAGATAGTAATATTTAACTTAATTATATCTTTTATCCCTTTAAAATATAAATTAATCACATTAATCTCCTTAAAATCAAAATTTTATTTTCATATCTTAAAATCAAATAATAATAATTTATTTATTATCTAGTAAAATATTTATTTAATTATAAAAAATATAATTTGATAAGAAAGAGTAAATATTTTAACAATAAAAAATAAAATTTTAATTAAAATATATATATTAGACGTAAAAATAATGATAGGGACATAATTTTTAAATATTCATTAAGATTTATTTTTTTTATTTCTATTTACCAAATATAAAAAAAATTACATGTAAAAAAATAATGATAAATGAATATTAAAATCTTAATTAGAAATTGAAATTTACATTAAAAAATAATAATAAAAACATTAAAATTTTAAAATTTATATATTTTTTCTCTTTGAAAAATCAATAAAACCTAATTTTTTTTCTTGTAAAAAATATAAAATTTAAAATATGGAGGAAAAAATTAATAATTAATCTTTTAAAATTGGATTTCTATTATTATATCTATTTTAAGTTTCTAATATAAATTTTATTTTTTATCAAAATTTTACTATTTTTTTATCTGTGAGTTTTTTAAATTTGAGAAATAGAAATCAAATCTTAATTAATCTTTAAAAATAAAGTTCTTATAATTATTTTTATGTCTAATATATGTTTTAATTTAAATTTTTATTTTTATTGAAACTTTACTTTTTATTATTAAAATATTTATTTTCTCTTATTAAATTATATTATCTTATAATCAAGTAAATATTTCTCGCTATAATACAAACTACTATTACTGTTACTATTACTATTATTATTATTATTATTATTATTATTATTATAATAGAGGAAAAATAAAATTTTAATTTTAAGAGAAGCAAATGTAATTAATTTCTATTTTAATGAGACTAGAATATAATTAATTTCAATCTTATTATTTACTTCTATTTTTTATTTAAAATGAAAGTTGAACTTTGAATCAAAATTAATTTGACTTTGATTTTAAGGAATTAAAATAAATTTTTTTATGAGATCAAATATGATCAATTTATATTTTAAATGATAAAAATATAATTAAGTAAGAAAATAATGAAAATTGCAAATAAAAAAAAAACCTCATTGGATCTGTTGTTACAAATTAAATTCATGAAAAATTGATTAAGAATAATAATATGTATTACATGTAAGTACGAATATAACGCCCATAATTTAACCTTGTAGGCATATATATAAAACAAAAGAATCAAAAGAGGAAAAACAATTAATGGAAATCATAAATTTAAAGAAAAAAAAATGAACTTCACGGAATCAGGGTTACAAGACAAGCAATTTAACAACCATGTCATGTTAACGAAACAAAGAGAACATCAATAGATAAATATGATTTGAAACGACAAATTATTAAAATAATCTAACTATCTGAATTATACAATTTCAAAGTTCCTCATTTTCGATATTTTCCAAAAATTTCAACCAAACCACAAGATTCAACAGCAACTTTTAGTTGAGTTTTGTTAGGGTTGAGAGTTAGTAGTTATTTGATATAGCTAACAAAATTTTAAATAATTAATTATAATATGTTAAAAATATTTGATATAATAATTATAATTTTTTAATAATGAATTATAAATAATAAATTTGATTAAATAAAAAATTATTTTAAATAATTTTTTTCAATTGATATTATAAAAGTAGAAATATTTATATTTATATTATTTTTTTTTGGCTTGTCATTTCTTTTCAATATTTTAATATTAAAAAATAATATTTTTATACATCATTAAAATAAAAATAAATTATATATAATTAATTATTAAAATATATTATTAAATATAAAATAAATTATTAATAATTAATTATATTTATAATCAATTATTTTATACTTATATCAAACTAACCAAAGATGAGAAACGGAAGAAAATCTAAATGGTCGGTTTAGAAACAGTGGGCTAGGTTACCGTTTATATCCAAGGCTCTGTTGGCATATTGTATTAGACTTATAGTATAAGTTAATACAATACCTTATTAATTTATCAATAATTTGATATAATTAATATATTGTATAATCTTATCCATCAAATCTCTTTTATATATTAAAATAATGGATAATCTAATTAGGTTTAGAGATGAGATTAGATCTAATTAGATTGTAATGTACAAATCATTTTAATTATTTTCCAATCCAATCCCCACCTTCCTTCAGCTCTGCTAAATCAGCACAACCAGGCACCAGCAGCTCCAGTTCGGCGTCGTCGGCTCCATTAGAGCAGTGCACAACCATCATCCTTCCTTCAGCGTCGTCGGTGACTTCTCCTTCACAGTGCGGGCAGCAGCACAACTTCAAGTGGTAAGTTTGTTTCACTTTTCTCTGTGTCTTAATAGCTATATATTAATCGAGTGATTCAGAGTTTTTATTTTTCCTTTTCAAATTTATGCTCGGCAATTTGCAAACTTGCAGTAGAAAGGACTGTCAAGCACACGGGAACTTTTTTTTTTTTGGTTAGGTGGTTTGATTTCTGCCATAGTATTTTCATATATGGACCGACAGAAGTATTGAATATTGATCTTTAGATGAAGGGTCTTTTGGAGTTGGGTTGGGAACTTGGGAGT